>CACRXK020015984.1:0-11750 GCA_902702795.2 Paramuricea clavata | reverse complement strand
GGGGAGTCGGAGTGATGTCATCATGTTTAGGGATAGAACAGATAAGACGTGCTGCTGTATTTTGTAGCTGTTGTAGTTTAGACAGATGTACATCTGTGACACCAATGAACAATTGAAATATATTTCATCACTTATTATATAATAGCATATTAGATATTAAGATCAAGCATAATACACATCTATCAGGGGTGTAAACAGGAGAAAGAGAATTTAACATACTAATTTTACAATGTCATTATGATCATAATGAATAATCATGCAGTCACGAAATACAAATTCCATTCAAACAATACTACACCTGCACAAAATACAATACTTTTAAAATTAATATCACCAGCATATATTATATACAGTAGAACAAAGTTTTCAGGTCTAGTTTTCATATTGAATGAAATAGCTGCTATAAATTCCACTTGCAGTAGTATTTCGGATTATTACCATAACAGTAACAAAGGTTTCCTTAATAGGTCAACTGAGTTGTGACATTATAATGTTGATACATAAACTGGGATGTCACACTGATAACTTGACAATCTTCTTTATCATCGCCATATAAGCGAGATATGCAAAACATTTTAGATGCCATAGAGTCAGGATAGCAGGTGTTGTCACAATCCATACCATTGACATATATATAGCATCCAAATTTAAACAATAAACAATATATATAGAAGTTAACATTTACATTGAAATCATATATATGTCAATGATCCATACTCATAGAATTTTGACAGTTTTTCAAAACTTTATTGTATATAAAATCACATGAAGCAAATTTTCTGTCAATTGTTTATATTTATAATGCATGGATTACATTTGGATTTGCCAACGTCAACTGTTGAGACTTGAGTAATATACATAAACTATTCAAGGAACATAAATTACTGCAGCAAACAGGTCAATCATACACAATCAAACTTTTTGGTCGTATAATAGTAGCAATACCATACATATTAAAAAACCTTTGCTGGAAATATAGCTCTTACTTTATACATCGTAGAAATTGCATTCATGTTTAAACACTAGTAGCCTACATTGAATATTGTTTACACATTGGTACATTGAAAATTGTTCATTATGATTCTTTAATTCTTACCTTAAAACAAAAACACTTCAAACACAGTTCAAGTCGACAAGAGTGAAAATATATAAAGTACTCCTCGAAATTAGCTCGAAACGTACCGCCATGTTGATTTAGTCTGCGAACAGGCTGCTGCGATTCTACGGTTTTCTCACTGATCTATATGTTCTACACTGAATAGTCATTTCTGCATAGTGCGCTGATTGGCTAGGGACGGTCACAAGCTAAAATACTAGACACTGATTGGCTGCAAGCTAACAGCTAACAGATAAAGCAAACTCGATAGCATAGTATATCTGCTGCGCAGATACAAAAATGATCACTTTATTACGCAAATTTTACCTGAAAATGTCAAAATTTTAACCCAAATTTTACCCGATTTTTACCTGAATTTCACTGTTGTGTGTGTGTGCGTGTGTGTGTGCGTGTGTGGGGGGCCCGCTCACGACGTCCCTGGTTCTATGTTACAAGGTGCTCACGAAATCAATGCCTAATACCAATCTTAATAACCACAATCATATGTATTCGTGGGCGTAAAATGAGCGGTTTAAATATCCCTTTCCTAGCTTTGCTTTTCGCCCTCGCCTTGGGCTTATGAT
This sequence comes from Paramuricea clavata, assembly GCA_902702795.2. NCBI lineage: Eukaryota > Metazoa > Cnidaria > Anthozoa > Malacalcyonacea > Plexauridae > Paramuricea > Paramuricea clavata. The sequence continues at coordinate 10,070 of CACRXK020015984.1, read as the reverse complement.
CAGGTTCTGTTTTATAAGAGGGTCTTAATGGGGGTCTTTGGGTGTCAGTTGTCAGCTAAAATTTAAGCCAGTTGTCAGTTGTCAGTGCGATATATTGCAAGCTGTCAGTAGTCAGTTACTGCAAAATGCTGACTCATCACTTTTTCATCATTTCTCAGTTGTCAGTTAGGATATTTTGTCAGTTGTCAGTCAAAAATTCAGGCAAATGTCAGTAGTCAGTTAACCAGATGTGCTTTTGTGTTGATTAAAAGGGTGTTGTTATAAAATGGTTGTTGTTTTAATAAATAATTCCACTTCTTGTCCAAGAAAGTATAAAATAAAAGTAGAAGTATACCACTGTGTGATATGATTTGTTTTCGTGTTTTTGATTAAACAGGTATCCCTATTTTATATGAAGCCTTGTTTCATTTCAGATTTGATATAAAATCCTGTTCGTAAAAACATATAAAATACTACATATAGTTCTAAAACCATGGCGCTTTGTACGATTTTCCCCCCTGTAGTTTTCTTTTGCAAGATATTTTTCCCTTGGTTAAAGTTCTGCTCGAATTTTTTTTTTGGTATTCCCCCCCCCTCTGGAAAATCTAATGGTCCATCCCTTATTAGATGCAACATTCTTGGCCTCGTTTGAACGTCTGTCTTGCATATTCAGCGTACTTTCAACGTACCAGGCAGACTGCTCAACCAACAGAAAATTATTTAAGTGCACGAGATAACCTTGCAACTTATACCAGCTTAAACATGATGGCATAGTGTTTTAACTCTATTACTCGCAGGTTGATGAATACCCTCACAAAAGAACTCACAGGGTTAGCCGGTTAGAAATGTGACTAGGATTGCATGGATTTGGATTGAGCATTCCATTGATTATTGAAAACGACTTTTTAACTTGTCAGTTGTCAGCATCGCTTTTCTGACGTGATAAGAGATGCCGACAACGGAAAAAGGCGCTTCGCGCGAACAAATTCGCCTACAGTGGAAAACGGGCTTAAGTTTGGTCAACCAAGGTTTTATACAACCACCAAACCGTCCCAGATGACGAGAAAATATAACAAAATTATTACATACGGCAATGGTACAATTAATAGTATTATAATACAATATTTTTAAATAATTTGAATTATAACTATGATCTATATACAAAATTAAATTAATTAATATCTGGCACACATCAAACTGCTGTCGAATAGAGTTGATTTAGAGAAGAAAAATATGAAAGTATATCATTGTATTGCCCGAGTTCTGCAAGATCAGAAGGAAGATAGCCATCCTAAAAAAACAGAGAGAAAACATTTATCTCCATTTTTCAAGCAAACAAACGGGTGAGCATACAGGCAAAAGGCCTACTCTGGGGCAGTAACTCGCCTAAACTCGCCGCGAGATAATGCGATTTTAGGCGATTGCAAAAACTGCAACTTTTAAGCAATGCAAGTTTAGGCAAGATTGTAACCACGGTTAAATTGCTTTCCGCAAAATTGGCAGCTCATTCTTTTAGCACTGACTATGCAGAAATGCCTTGTTATTGAGCAACACTGCAATTTTATGAGCATGTGCTCATGAGCAGTTATGAGCAGGTGCTCATTTTCAATCTTAGGGTTCAATTTTAGGATTCAATGATTCAATCTTAGGATTCAATGATTCAATCTAGGATTCAATGATTCAATCTAGGATTCAATTATTCGAATGGAGCTCGGATCCGAGCTATTTAGAGTGGCTGTGAGCCTATCCAGCTTGGCTCCGAATATCATACAATATCTTAGGATATCATACAGTATCTTAAGATATGATACAGTATCTTAGGATCTCAATATCTTAGGATATTATACAGTATCTTAGGATATTACACAGTATCTTAGGATATCAGTATCTTAGGATATCAATATCTCAGAATATCATACAGTATCTTAGGATATCATGCAGTATCTTAGGATATCAATATCTTAGGATATCAATATTTTAGGAAACGTTCGTGTGGTAAAAAGTTGTACTAAATTTCATAAAATTTGTATTCAATAATAACACATTTTGTTAGCTTTTGTTGGTGTTTCTATACAATCATCGTCTCTACATTTATGTGTTATATTACATGAACGACAATGCATAAGTAAGACAATATGTTCGTACGTAGCAAATACAACATACAAACTCCCACCCACAATTATAAAAGTTTGTCGGTTCAGTACATTTATCATGTTCAAAAGTTATAGTCCACATTTCTATCATTTCTTCTACATCAAACATTTGGCAATCCATTTCAAACAAACATCTATCGTCCTCGAACTCTATCGTACTTTCTCTTCTTGTATAATGTAGTGGTAGTTTTGTAGTGTTCGGCCCAAATTCTTCACATTGTTCACATTTTCTGGCATGGTATTCATTTTAGAGATATACAAAATCAGTGTGACAAATACTATTTGGTTTGGGATATTTATATGCAATCCCTCTTTTGTTAAGAGGTGTACTTGTAATCAGGCTTGTCCTGTCGTGAATGACCTCTTATAATGACTTTTGCTAAAAATCCTGGCGGTTTTTATTCAATTTATACTTTACTAAGTGCACTCACACCTCATTAGTATTGCATTTGGCGGGAAATTTTGTTACTTCATAACTGTAGCGCTACACTTTAAGTGTTGCGCTACACTTAAGTGTTGCGCTACACTTAACCTTGCGATTATGACGTCCACTTGAATGCTCTCTTTGTGACGTCACTTTCAATATGGAAGCTTCCGATCCTGTATTGGGGGGAGGGGGGGGGGGGAACACCACTGCTTACCTAATCTAATTCCATATATACATAGCCTAGACTATTTTATCTTTACAACAATTGTGATATTACTTTCTTAACTGTGTTTTTTCCTGACAAACCCTGTCAACCTCCCCTGGAAAAAACCCACCACTTTCGGAAGAGCGTTGACTGACTCTTCACACGAGTCCTAGGCTAGTTGGCGCTTGCTATAGGATGGCTGCGCCACCGCGAAGGCCCATATTGTATCAAATAGCCGGGTTTTTTTTACCTGAATACTCTTCAATTAAAAGTCAAACAATATAGTAAAAAAGTAGGAGGACAAACAAAAAGAAAGTAAACATACCTGATTTCGAATATCTACTTGTCCACCTGCTTCAACCAGCAGTTTTACAATATTTAAATGACCAAAGAGACATGCCCCATGTAGCGCACTTTGTCCATTCTGGTGTATTAAGACAACAATATTTTAAAGACTACCCAGATCGAAGAAGAGCTTGGTTGGTATAATTCACTTAAAGGTACAGTGCTGTCTATTGAATGATGGTTTGATAAGACATACAGACAACATTCAATTTTGAAAACATTACTGTCTTACTTTCTATCTATCCAACATATTATACATGCTATTGATTGAGCAACAGGTCAGATATATTATAGAGACATGCAGAGCTGGAGTAAAATGAACTGTCTGTGCCAGTGTATATTAAGGTAGTGCCGAAAGTATTAACAAGCTTTCGTTGGTAGGGATGCAAAGTGAAAAAATATAAGGAGAATTTCGACGTTTCAAGCGAAGGCGCTTCGTCTGGAGTTACTATAGTGGGAGTCCGGAAAAATACATGAGCTTTATACTAAGAATATAAAAACATCACGTGACAAAAAATAAACCAATCCGATGGATTTAGTGAAACATAGTACAAACAAAAAATGTAAATGACATTACAGAATATATTAATACAAATATACAGAAAACTACAGCATTCCAATACTTGTGTCATATATTTCATATATTTTGTTGTATTTGCTGTAATTTTCTGTATATTTGTATCAATATAGTTCTGTAATGTGATTTACATTTTTTGTTTATATAGTTTGTTTAATTTTGACTAAATCCATCTGATCATGGTCTATTTTTTTTCACGTGATGTTTTTATATTCTTCGGTATATAAAAGCTCATGTATTTTTCCCGATCCCTGTTATAACTGCTGCAGACGAAGGGCCTTCGCGTGAAACGTCGAAAGTCTCCATATATTTTTAGGTAGTTGCATCCCTATACCAACGAAAGCTTGTTAATACTGGAGTAAAATGGCATGCTCACTTAACCTGTTTGCACTAAGAGTTTTATCGAATAGCTTTATCTTTCGCGAGTGGTTCATCTTAGCGGTCCGTACTCTGAGGGTACGTTCATATGAACCCAGCTAACCGAATACTCACCTGAGTGAGATTTGCATGGCCTTTGTTAGCGTATAAAAAATTCAATTTGTCGCCTCTCGCCTTGCGCTGCATGGGTGATATCTTGGTCAAGTACATGGGATAAATGTTCCATAATGCCATATATGAAGGTCTTATCCCACCTGACTTGGGATTGGCTTTTTCGACTTATAATATGGTATTGAACGGGATAGGTTGGGAAACACAAACAAAAAATAAACATTACTAGACTTAAGACACTACATGTATATCTTAATACAAGGTGCATTTTGTATATTTCGAAGACGCCATGTTTACATTTTTTCGGCATATGAATACAGTTACTCAGTAGAGGCGCGAGCTTCCCGCCAAACCAGACTCACATGAACAGGCCATGAAGTCTAAAATCTATAAAAGTCATTTTAATTGAAAAGATAAAAATATAATACGGTCATATAATTATATGTATGTCCCTTCGTATATCCCGCGGCTAGTGTGGATTAGTACTAACTGTATATCGAGCCAGCTTATAAGCAGAACTTCGACGTTTTCAGGCCCTTCGTTGGCTACTAACCTCCCCAAAAAAGGGCCTTCGCTCGAAATGTCGAAGTTCTCCTTATATTTTTCAGGTAGTTGCATATCTTTGACATCGCAGCTGCATGTTTTATCGTCTCTACCTACACAGACACGGACCATCCGAGATTTTAACCGTAGTCTAATAGTAGTCTCATAGTTTTAATAATTAACGAATAATGAGTTAAACAAAGTGCTGGCACTGATGGTGTCCTACGGCTGACCTAGGATGCATAGACGGATTTTCATATTTTTTACTGGGGTGGTGCCAGAAATTTTAGGGGGGGGGGTGAGCCGTGAGCAGGTGACTGAAGCAACACAAAGTGTCACCAAACCCCAGTAAGGTCTATAGACTATATTCTATGGGTGGAGCACTATACGCGAGGGGGAGTCTAGAGAGCAGAAAACAAAGTATCCCTGGAACAATTGGAAAAAAATCATGATTTCTAGCTTCGAAAAAAGTTTTTTGAAGTTGTCATAGTAGGATGGACAATCTAATAGTATAAGAGTATTTACCTTTAATAAACCAAGCTCAGGCTTGATATGGTGATTAAGCAGATGGTCAACAACACGAACATGACCTTTATGACAGGCTTTAAATAATGGAGTTGAACCATCCTTAAACAGAAACAAGAATAAGTTTTATAAGAATACTGTAAACAGTCTTTTGGCACCTTTACTTGCAGGTGTGTTTAGCAAACAGACAAAGCCGGTTTTCCACTGCATGGGCGGAATTTTGCGCGCGAAGTGGAATTTCTTTTTTTAGGCCTCAATGACAATCTGTCAATCAATAAAGTTTTTATATCATATACAAGAGGGAGCAAGGGTCGAAATTTAAATTTGTTTCTATACTATGCACAACCAGAATTATTATACTACATTTTAAAATTTATTATTCTTTTTGAAGATCCACAATTCCTTTAGACTTTACCTCTCTGCAGAGATAATGTCTCTGACACCTGAACTGAAGACACTCTATGATGTTATCAAAGTTATATACTCCAAGACAAGGCTGGAGTTTGGTGAAAATGGTGGGGGAACCGGGAGGTAGAAAAAACTTTAGGGGAGGTGCAGCGGTCTAGCTTCACCTGCCCTACAAAGTTTCAAAGTTACGATATCATGGGAGGTGCGCACCTCTCCACACGCTCATCTATCAAATGTATTTCTCTGTTATGCATTATTGCTCTATTGCTCCAACTAAATTATTTTTGACGACGTCATGTCTTTGTGTTTTAGGGACGAATTATTAATGATTTCAAGTAACAATAGCCACTGTACCTCTCTGCATTGATCGACCGAGGCTCCAGCATAAAGAAGCAACTTGACAACATTACTATGTCCCATTTGGCAAGCTATCCACAGTGGAGATGTCTTATCCTACAAAACAACTCTGTCATTCAATAATGGAAAATAGTTATACAGGATGGAAAGAAATGGCTTATCGTAAATCGTAATTTACTGTATAAACTACTCGCTCATAAATTACATAACTTGAATGCGTTCGCATTCCAACAGGCACGTTCCACACGTGGTCTAAAACGCATTCCTGGCATGTTCAATGAAGACATTAGAGAGCACGTAACGTAAAAGACAACACAGATGTCACGTGTACATAATTTAACCGTTAAAGTACCTATGTTCATAGTCAGGGAATTGGTGTATTTCGATTATTTAGGTTATTCTAAGAGTTTTTGTAATATATTTCATAATTCGAAAATTTGATCTTCATGGACTTTTTGGCGCTCAAAGTTGACACTTTTTCGTGTTACCATGAACATAAAAGTACTGGGGAGAGAATGCCTTTTAAGCGCCGGCGTGACGTCATTTCGGGAACTCGTCAAAACAAAATACATATGGTTTACTATAGTTTCTTGATATAAAATCGAGTATAAATTAGATGTTTAATTTCTGGAAATTTTATCGATATTTCGATTGAAATTTAAATGGAACTATATCCTTAACCTTATCCGACTGACAGGCAGGTCGTTCCAAAATTCATTTAACGACGAGGAACAGTGATGCATTACCTTTCGACATTTATTTATAGATGCGCCACAGTTGAGTAGACATAGCACAACTTCAGTGCGTCCATTTTGAGAAGCAACAAATAGCGGAGTGGCACCGTCCTGAAATGAAATTTATATTGTATTTTAATTTCAATAAGACATGAAAGTTAAAACTGCACTGTATTATATTAAAATGGAATATTAAGTTTTTATGCAACAAAATTTAACGGCCTACTTTAAAAGGAATACTCATGTATACAGGAATTATAAAATCAAATATTTAAAGATATCGTCGCCAAAATATTTCGTGCATTTAAATTGGATAAGCTAGAAATCCCCGTTGACTTGATAGCTGAATGGGCAATGCGGCGGTCTAGATACTCGAAGATAGAGTTTGAATCCCGCTTGTGACAACGAAGTTTTCGTTGCTCTCTGCTGCAGTGTCAGAATATGAAACTAGTTTTTCATATTTCCGTGGATGGTTGCGTTTGATGGTTCAAATGTAAAATCAGTTTGACATATTTGAAAGAACGTTTAATGTTTTTTACAGATTTTTCAAATCTTACTTAGTTTTTGAAATCACATTTAGGTCGAAAACATGATATACAGAATCAATGAGTTTTCCGCCATGTTGAATTGTTGTTGATATGCATTGTTACGTCACAACCTACAGCTCAGTGGTTACAACTGGGGTCACACAAAATTTTTTACCTAAAAGTATATCTTTGGTCACTATTTCAAACAACAAATTGACTCATGATCATGAAAACAATTTTAAACAGCAGCTATATTATGTTGTGTTTGGTCATCCGAGCGCACAGTTTAATTCGCTTTTAAGTTGCCGCGAATATATGAGCATTTGAAACAAAACTATACATGTCAAATAACTTCATACATGTCAAATAAATTTCTGACTTTCAGTTGCATTTCTCTTAAAATATTGTCAATTCTGGTGTACATCGTGCTTATTCGTCAGTCTTTAGGGCTTCATTTTCGTATTCTGACTATGGTTACTGTACTGTAAATTAAATAATAGGCTTTTTACTTTTTGGGCAGACTTTTTAGTTAAAAAAATGTTTTACTCCTCGATTTTTGGCGCGAAAACCAGAGGTAGAACGGGCAGTCGCATTTCACAGCTGGTTAGTTGTGTTTCAGAGCGGGCCGGATCTCTGAAACGCTCCTCAGATTGCTTCATTTTCACCGATTAAAAATAAAACACATTAATAATACTGTATGTTTAAACGACTTGGTTGGGCGTTTATCACGTATTACTGTTTTTGCAACTAAATTACTTTCACTTTGGCAGTGTATCTCGATAAAATTGCACTGCACTTATAGCCAATCAGAATCGAGTGATTTTTTCATGTATATTACCCACATAGTAATATTATCCTTGTAATAAAGTCGGTCAATTTGCTCTTTCTTGCAACACATATACCGTATAACCAACTGACAAAAGGCCTTATCCCAAACAAATTAAACATAATTGTACATTTACATGCATAATTATATCATTTACATGCATAATTATATTATTTACATGCATAATTATATCATTTACATGCATAATTATATCATTTACGGGTTTGTTTCCAATGTTACGGTATTTGCTCTATAGCCACCTCATGGGGCTTATTTTATTTTTTGTCATGAGATTGTGGTCTGAGGGCTTATTAGAAGATAGCTAAATAGATGCTGCGGGCTATATAAATAGGAAAATACGGTGAAGACGTAAGTACCGCACAGAAATTGATCCAGTTAAATTATCGATAAAATTACAAAATTCTATAAGTATAAAAAAGCCATTAATAAAGATTATATTTATACTAACCTGTAAAGGTGCATTAAGCGATGGCTTGAACGAAATTAATTCTCTAACAACATCAACATAACCAGACTGTGAGGCAATAAACAATGAAGTGGCAGTTTCCTTCGAATAAAAGTAAAGAAGAACGGATGAAAACCTTGGTAAGAATACATATAAAAAATTTATAAAAGACCAAATCATAAAACATGCATGCGGTGCCACACCATTCAGCATGAGCTCCACCTTTGAATTTACTATATGAGTAAATTGTTAAACACGACCGAAATTATCAATACAATAAATTCGCGACACATGTCGAGCCGTAACCCCTAACCTAAACCTAACATAATCTTAATCTAACCCTAATCTAATCTGTATCTGAAACTAATCTAAACTTGATGACCTTTTTTATTTTTTTGATAATCTCCCCACCCCTGCTCGATCTTGTCTAATGATTGTGGTTTCATTTGTATTTGAATTTAATTATATTTATACACGGTAACCTATCAATTGACATCAGGGGCGAAACATGAGGGGAGTATGACCCCCCCCCCAAAAAAAAAATACGAATCATCTGGATTGGCAGGGCAATCAAATATTTTAAAGTTATTTTAGAGTTATTAAGTAACTTGCAGGGCTTTCGGAGGGAATTGAATAGAATTTATAGACCTAAATTTTACAGATATTGGTCCAAAAATAAGAGCTTCACCCACGTTTTAACAGGAATTTGTACGGAAAAATTATTTTGACCCTTAATTTAACTGGTTTATGTCCGGAAAAATTTTCCAACCCTTTTTTTAATATCCAGGTCTTCGCCCCCATATAACTAAAACTTCTCTTCATAGAGTTCGTGTTTGGTTTTGACAGTCTTAGAAATTTGCCATTACTTCTTAAATTACAATTAAAATTGTTGCACTTTTCAAAAAGGCTAGCTATTATCTCCGGACCGTTATCATTCATAACATTACTCATACATTTTCCATGAGATTTTGTCGCCTTTCATCCAGCGTTTTCCAGCCTAACTTAAGTAATATTTGTTTTGATCGGACGTCATAATTATCACCTGTAATGACCCTTGCCGCCCTGTTTTGAAGTTTTTAGTGTAATTTTAATTTCAATGTTTCTGAACAATTACTCCAAACAAGGGAGCAGTAGTCAAAATGAGGTAGAATAAGTGCATTATAAATCATTTCTTAAAGTATCTCGAGAAACAAAAGACTTACAAAATCGTAGCATTCATATACCCTTCGAAGTTTTCTTACAGATACTATGTATATTCTCCTTCCAATTTAGCTTGTCATCTATAATGATTCCCAGACTTTTTGTTTTATAAACGCGTTTTATATTATTATTTCCAATTGTCATAATGGGATCCGTTTGAACTTTAGTAAGGTTGTGCTTGGATCCTATTATCATGAATTCAGTTTTAGTTGTATTTAGTGTGGGCCAAGATTTGATCCTTGAGGTATCCCACATCGAAAGTTCCTGATTGATCACTGACTTTGATTAATTTTACAAAATTGTTTCCTA
>CACRXK020015983.1:0-11752 GCA_902702795.2 Paramuricea clavata | reverse complement strand
AACTCAAAATATGATTACAACTTTTAAATTTTGTGCGCGAGCCATTTTTAGTTTGTTGGAAAAGACACACCCCCCTGGTTCACAAAATTTGAGTTCAAAAATTTTTTTTCATTATTCTACATTATAAGTACCCAAAGAAGCTATATATATAAAAAACCGGATACAAATAGGTGTTTTGCGAAATTGAGAGCAATTTCAAATCTGTTCAGTTTTTTTTGATACACCCTGTATATGAACAACGAGAGCGAGTGTTTCACCGGAATATCCAAACACGAGAAAACAATGTATGAGAACACGAGCGCGAAGCGCGAGTGTTTTCATACATTGTTTTCGAGTGTTTGGATATCCCGGTGAGACACGAGCTCGAGTTGTTTATATGGTTTCTCAAATGAATCGAAACGTAACAGAATGTTTTCGTTTGCTGATTTGAATAAAATTCTTAACCAAGCATAACGTAATTAGGAATTCTATTCAAGTGATTTTGCATACGTAATTAAGATATTTGATGAAAACACTAGTGACTTTCATCAAGTATCCAAATGGCATCTTGTGATCAAATAGGTGATTATCATTGGCTGAATTATTCATGAATTATTAATGAATTTGAGAAATTTAATTGAAAATTGCCGTAGATTTGTTCTTGGAGTTGCAATGTAAAATTCATAACTCTCCTAGTATTATAATTATGTACTTGCTGCTTTAAAAGAAATAGGTTTTCAAAATGGTCTGGTAAAAGATTGTTCATGCACAAGAGCATAAATCGGCCAGTTTGCAGTTTACGGAGGTCGTGGAACTTTAGTAATCTGAAATTTTTAAAGATCAAATTGGTATGAGAATCGAAACTACTATTGTTTAAAATTCTAACAATACGTTTTTGAAAAATTGCCAAACGAGTTAGATTGGATGCATACGTAGATGCCCGCACTATATCGCAGTATTGCAAATAGGGATACACCATCGAGTAGTAAAGAGTTAACAGTGATTGTTTTAACAAATAAAAGCTAGATTTGCGTATTATTCCTATCGATTTGGAAATCGTATTTGACACATGATTAATGTGAGATTTCCAAGTGAGATGCTCATCTAGAATGACACCTAAGAAACAATTTCATTTGTTTGAACGAGTTCTCTGTTATTAAATACTATTTTAAAGTTAATTTGTTGATTTTTTGTCTAGGTTTGAATATCATACATTTTGTTTTATCAAGATTTAAAGACAATTTGTTCGCTCTGAGCCAAATCGAAAATTTTTGAAGCTCTCCGTTTGTCACATTAACCAAGTGCACTGGATTTATATGCGAAAAGAACAAGTTCGTAACGTCACCAAAAAGAATTAGTTTTGCAACATCAGAAACATTACATACTGTATGTCGTTGATATATATAAAAAAAACATCAGTGGCCCTAAAATGGATCGCTGTGGAACTCCACAGGTTATAGTTTTAAAGGCAGAGCATGTGTTATTAAACTGAACAAGTTGCTTTCGGTCAGAAAAGTAACTTCTTATCCAACTCAATGCTATGCCACGTACACCGTAATATTCCAATTTCTCAAAAAGAATGTCATGGTCTACCGTGTCAAAAGCTTTGGATAGGTCCAGGAAAATTCCAACAGCATATTCCTTTTTGTCGATTGCTTCTGAAATTCTATCATATAAATCAACAAGGGTTAATGAAGTTGATTGACCCTTTCTAAAACCGTATTGATTTACACATAAAATATTGTGTGTACAGGGGCGGATCTAGGGGTCGTCAAACCAGTCACGCGACTAACGTAAAAATTGCAAACTTAATTAAAGTCGTAAATATTCGACCAATAGTCCAGTTATTTTTTATCATGCAGCGACACCTTATAATAGTCCAGTATCTATTATCATGCAGCGCTAGCAATTAAAATTCTAATCGAACTGTAGTCCAGTGATCAAATTTCATACAGTGGTTGAGCCGACGAGCTTAGTCAAGTCAATGAGCAGCTGACATACGCAAAGTCGGTCAGTCAAAAAGTCAAAATCCAGTGTTTTGATTGGTCTAGACGCTTATTGCCATGGTAACAAGCGATTTTTTGCGATTTTGACTGATCTGTGGGGAGTTCTGACCGATTTACAAAAGTCAGGGGCGCTCCATTAGTCTGAATATCATTAACATTTGACGCGTGGTAAAGTCTTTCCGAGCGCGCGCTCATTCGAAGTGTCATGTTGTAGCTTTGTCGAAAGATTCAAATTTAAAGATATCTACGGTAAATTCGGAAATGTCTGCTGCTCCAGACTCCAGTCCTTGTTAGTATTCACGAAACGGTTCAATCCGCATTTGCGGTGAATGATTTAGCTGTCTTACAAGACTGTTGCGCTGATCTTGGGAGGAAAATCAACGCTAAATATCGGAGAGTTCCATTCAGTGAGCAGTTGCTAAGCGGCGTAAGCGCCACGAATAGCACGAACTACAGTTTGACTGTTTGAGTAGAAGTATTGGCGCCGAGATCTTTATTCTGAAGTGCAATAAGGTAAATTTAATGTGATATGTAAATTCTATTTCGTTTTAGACAGCATAACAATATTTATAAGCGAACAAGATGCGCGCCATGCATATGTAAAATTGTAATAGGTAATATGGAAATAGGTCTATAATTATTGACAAATAGTTTATTCTCTGCCTTGTATAAAGGAATAACTCTCGCTATTTTTATTTCATCCGGAACGAAACCATTATCTAAAGACAAATTTACAATGTGTGTTAATGGTCTTGAAATTAAGTCAATAGCAGACATTGAAATGTTGTCATAACCAATGGCCTTTCCAGATGGAAAGCTTTAGCGACATGTTTTATTTCATTTTCTAAAACTGGTTCAAGAAAAATACTATTTAAAAATTCTCCAGAAAGAAATGGCCTAGCAGAAGCTGAAGATGCTGGAATTTTCCTGGCTAGTGAGGGACCTAGATTGTTGAAGTAATCGCAAAATTTATCAGCAATAAATCATATTAATAACTATTAAAGTCAAAGAATTACCAAAATTTAAAATCTTGAACGATAAGCAAGTGACAACACTTTATATTTTACAAATATTAATACTGTAATAGAGTGAACATGTCATGCCGCGCTCAAGTCATGCCGCGATGGCAGCTCTTCTCCAGCGCAGAAAATATTTTTATAGCGGAACAACTTACTAAGTTATAATCTCAAATAACCTGTGCTAAGTAAAGCATTTTAATACGTTCGTATTATTTCTGTATTTTGTTTACATCATGTTCTCTGAGATTTATAAACACAGGTTTTTTTGTCTAGCCAATCACATCACTTCATGTGACTGCATGCTAATTATAACTAACCATGCAATCATGTGCTTGGTACCACCAGAGGTTCTCTTCGCCTCGCGTAAAATAAATACGAGCGGGAATAAGGCGAAGGATACGAGAACTCTGGCAACCAGGGTAGTCTATAACTGGAAGAAAAATCGTATAGGCAACATTCAATGCTCCTAGTTTGTCATTGATCGTACTTACTTGGGACTGGTTTGTCAATGAATTTGTAGGTCAACATAAATCCTCTCCCGGACCTACTTCCATCAGTTGTAAAATGAAATGAGACATTACCACCATTGTATGTTGCCACCCTGCCGGCAGATCGTACACCACACACGAAATCATTGAAACTTTTGCCCTCAATCGCCAACCTGTCTTTCCCGCACCGGGCAGCATCTGTAAGCAAAATAGACTTTATCGAATATACTTTGAAAATGGAGAAGTAATTGATAAAAGCGACCATTGACGGAGACCCACAATGGAAGCATGGCACACGGCAATTACAAAAAAATGCCGAAAACAATTCTAAATATTTCCCAAAACAATACCGGTTAATATTGAAGAAACTTTAGTAATATTATAAATCTATTAGTATCATATACGTAGGCGGAAATCTCATATGATTCTAAACTATTTGTAATTTATCTCATGATTGTTAAACAATGGTTGAAGACTGCAGTCTGGGAGTCAAAAGCTTATGAAATTAATAATTTTTTTAAACAAAAGAGCGTCCGAACATTCAATATGAATAATCCTGGTTTCACCTCGAACATCTTTAAAGGTTACCGATTCATAGACAAATATCGTAATAAAATTCAAATTCCGCACTTTTTATGTGTTAAAATGCAGTGAATCTAATGCAAAATGGACCTTTTGCCACAAATTCTCATATAAAACAACGAACACTGTGGCCATATTTTCTCGTAACAATTTAACAATTTAACAATTGAAAGAAAATGACAACAGATACAGAAGGGGAAGTGGGAGGAAGGTTCTTGTATTTTGACTGGAAGATAACCAAGAAATTTAGCCAGGAATATTAAGTTAACGTAAATAGGGTTATTTCTAGGTTAACCAGGAAAATTTTAGCACGCGTGGTTTTAGAGTCTTTTGTAATTGTTATATATTTGTTGCTGTTGTACACTTACACTCAATGTCGTAAAAGTTGTAGAAAATTTCAACATCCTTGTTTGAAGGCATATTCAGGGTAAGCTTACAGTTCAGATTGGCGCCATAGTTATCAGCGAATCCAGGCGAGTGGACACGACCAATTGAACTGGGGGTAATTGTTCTGTTCGGACACACGCTATAAACTGCCGAGGGAAGACCAGTTTCTAGAAAAAATATAATAAACATAGGAATATTCTATACATAGAAAGTAGTCAAAAAAGATAATCTAATTTTGGCATGTTATCTTGCGATAGATATTATATTTGGCCTTAATACAAGTCCTTTGGCTTTCAAGCGAGATCCGCCATGACGTCAGCGATATTAACGAGAACGCTTTCTAAGACGTACTACTAAGACGACTAGGGACAACCCAGCGGGCAAAATGACGTTTATCCAACGTTGAATCGACGTTGGAAATGACCTTCTAGACGTTGGATAGACGTTGAAAAAGGGTTGACTATGCAAATTGGATCGACGTTACTGTTTCGACGTTGAAACAACGTTGAAATTAGGTTGCCAATCTCGTCAACCATAATTCAACGTTGAATCCACGTTAAAACAACGTTGAGATTGGTTCACAAATCGACGTCGTACATTTAACCATGAATGAACGTTAATTCAACGTCTGTTGGCTGCTGATGAAACAATGTTTGTAAAACAACGTCAGAGCAACGTAGATTTTTATTAGGTTGTCGACGTCGCAACCTTTTTTCTACCAAATTTCAACGTTGAAACAACGTCGTGTGCCCGGTGGGAAGCCTGGGCGATACCTTACACGATCAGAAATTGTGGTCACAAATTGATTCTTTTTCTTAACCAAAAATGTCAAGAATGTAAATGCTGACATGTGCTGAACGTTAATG
Source organism: Paramuricea clavata (assembly GCA_902702795.2). Lineage (NCBI taxonomy): Eukaryota > Metazoa > Cnidaria > Anthozoa > Malacalcyonacea > Plexauridae > Paramuricea > Paramuricea clavata. The sequence continues at coordinate 6,425 of CACRXK020015983.1, read as the reverse complement.
AGGAAAACTGCTAGTTATTTTTACATTATATCGGCAAAGTTTTTTATTTATTAGTAGAATTTCAAAATCAAGAAAAAGTTTTGGGCACAAGAGAAATATTAAGTGACTCAAGCTCAGTTAAGGAACTATTTAAATTTACAATTTAAGCTTTAGTTGATTAGTTCCCCACGAATAAGTAAAAGTAAAGCAACAACAAGCGCAGGTATTCTTGACTGAGCCCACAATGTCATGCAATGAATGCTCAGCAACGCTTGTATCATTGGCGATCAAAAATGGCCAATAACGATTCGATGTTCAAATGGCGGGCCAAACTTAACAACCAAATTTCATGGTAAAACAATAAAATATTTTACGAAACTAAAAGTTCACTTTGCAATTCTGATTGTTTCCCATGCCGATTGGCAACCTCCATATATCGACACTCGTCGTGAAGGAGTGACTTGGGTGTTTGGATTTGTCTAGCCCCCCGCCCTCCCCCCCCCCCGACCCCCCCTCAAAATCAAGGCCAATCTTTTGCCGCCCTGTTTCCCTCTGGCGCCGCTGAACACACCGTAAATGTTGCTTACTCCGACTCGCGATGAAATTGAGATCAAAACCGCTTTGTTCATTAGTAAGATCTGTTACAATTGTCAGTGTGACGACATTCAGGCCAACCACAAATAGCGCCGGAGTGGTGGACCCACAGAATTCTTTTGATAAACCTCCAGATATTATGAGTTTATCATAACGACACCCACCTGTAAAGTAAATAAGTAAATACAGTACATATTAATAATATGTAAACTAAAGGGCGCTCAGAGACGGCGTACCTCCGCCAGCGAAAGTATCGAATTAGGTTATGTACCATGCACAAATTATACAATGGGTAAATTACGCATATAGTTTACTCTACACGGCATAGCAAACAATCTTTGCTAACTTTTCCTTGACCCAAATTTATCCAAATTTAACTACAATTTATTCATTTTCTCTTTGGGCAATATCCAATGATTTTCAGCATCATTAACAATAACATGTGAATCTGAGTCGCGGAGTTTCCCAGTTAGCTGGGCAGATACGAACATGCCCTAAAGTGTAACATAAATTAAATTACCTACCGTATGGATCACTCTCAATATCAAGCTTGTTAAAAAAGAAAGTAAAGTTTGTGTCCAAGGGTTGTTTGATCGTCAGGGTGCACCTAGTGTTCGAGGGATAGTGGCATGGATAGTAAGGCGACCTAATCTGTCCACTGGATGCTGTAATCTCCCTTGTTGGGCAAATATTGATGGCTTGGCCTGTGGGGAAGACAAGTACGACAGTTATATTTCTACTATAAATCTCTGTTAATATATTAGATCAATTTGAAAATAGAAAATTTTCAATAAACTCTATGCTACTAAATGCCCTTTAATATACAGCCCACAGGTGGTAAAATTTTGATTACTTAGTTGATGTTTTAAATAATTAAAAAATCAACTAGAGAATAAAAATCAATTGTTTTTTTCATAGAAAACACCACTAATATATATTTGCAAAAGCTTTCCATGAGTAAAGGGGCAATTTTGCCTGCAATTTGCTCAAAGTAAGACGGTAATATGAAGATTCTTGATCGCTGTCTAATAGGCAAAGCAAACACAGTTACCATGCAACATTGTGGTCAATGAAATCACGGTTATAATAGACCTGGAATCGCGTGCAAAAATAACGAGACTCTTCATATTGTGGTGATCTTTTTCCACGTGTATGCCCCCTTCCCCCCATTAACAATATTGAAAACATATGCTTAAAAATCGTTTTAACAACATTGCACGCGCGGGAAGGTGGCAAGAATCACTTGTTACAGGAAGGAGGGGGCCAATAAACAGTTTTTGCCTGCGATTGTAGATGGTTAGACTAGCCGGCAAACTTCAAAAACAGCGGCCAATTATGTCGAGAACCAATTATATTTGTGTCACGTGAGAGTAAAGGGGGTCCTTTGTTGTGAGTGATTAGGAAACATATGAGTGGGAACATGATATGCCAACAGAAGATCATATTTCAAAACGCTAGAGGGCTTCGGAGATCAAGATGGCGAAAAAGCGAGCGTACTGAGCAGTTCATGATCGAGATGCATCAGGGGGCGAAGACATTTTGACGCAAGACGACGCAACCGCAGATGATTTATATAACTTGGATGTGTCTGTTGCTCTAGCGGAAATACAGTCAGACAAAATAGACGCTGAATTCGCCGAAGCGAATTCGCGAAGAAATTGATGGCGAGAGGGGTTTTCCTTGTAGTCGGTGTGAGAAAGTGTGCAAGTCTAAAGGGGGCTTGACAAGACACATGCACAAGATCGAAACTACCGAGGATAAAAGAGACAAAACTCGTGCTGCGTTGACTAAAGAGGCCGTGGCTTTCATTGCTGAATCGATAAAGGTCAAATTTGGAGAGGGGGGCAGAAATAATGGACAGTGTGGTTGTTTACCATTTACATGGAAATTCCGGTGATTTCATACGGAAAGTAAATGGAACAAGCATATTTCGACGGCCCAACAGGAACTTATCCGGAATAAACGGTTTGTTTGAAAAGGTTGCCCTCTCTTACCGATTGGAAAGTTTCAACCGTTAAATGTTGTTCCATTTACATTTTTAAAATTTTTTTCGCCAGTTCCAGGCTCTTCGCGATTTAACAATTGAAATTATTAAATGGAAAGCGAACAATCCGAATGGGATTTTCTATCCGAAATTTTGCTTATCATTAGCACAATTTCAAACCGGATGGGTTTTACATGTAAATGGTAAACAACCTGTGGCTGCTGTTTCCTCTACTGATGCTTTGTTCGATACTTTGTGGCCACTTTTAACATTCTGTCGATAGAACAGTCAAGACAAACTTTTTTAATTTTTTTTTTTTGCTTGATTCCTCGTTCGCGTGAGCTGCAAAATTGTGAGAACTAGAAAGTGGAAAATTTAGTACTGTTCCATATTCCTGAGCATTTGGTTGGATTTTATAACACTAGCGCAGCAAATGAGGAAGCCGGCAGTAAAGCCAGCACTACAATACAACTTGACCCAGCTAAACCGGGGACTGCAAGCTTTGCTGCGCCTGTATGCTACGAAATCGACTGAAACTAACAACTACAATTCAGTTCGAACAAGAGGACTCCACGTAGTGACTTGGTTGGGATCTTGGAAGTTGCTGAAATTTCTTTCAGAGAGAATGTGGTTGGGAACGTTAAACATATTCCAGCAGAAACAGTGTGTGGTGCTACACTAAAGTCTACAGCAGTCAAATGATTGTGCCAAGATATTGTGTTTTCCTGTGAAGTTCAACATTCGAACTCAACACAGAAACTGTGCGTGGAAAGTATAGTTAAACTTTATTTAAGAATCAGAGCATTTTCCTACGGCAGAGATTTTATTACTAATTATCGTATTGATGAAGGGCAGTCAAAGAAAAAGGCATTGAGAAGGGAGATGAAACAAGGCGACACATATAAAACTTGATAAACTTATTTTCAAAGATTATCAAAAGTTTAGAACAATATTGTTTCCATGTACATGCAGTAGCTAGCCCACGCCAAATTGTTTATATTTCAATAATTTCATAACAGACATATATTATATAATTACAATTATATTGTTTTTAAACTTTATTAGTCGGTGGGGCTACTGTGGTGCACATCGACTCTAAGTTTGCCCTTTGGTAGACCACAAGGTGACGAATTACGTCATTTTTTCATAGGGAACTCAATTACTGTCAGTAACAAGCGTAAATTAATCAAAATAATAAAATACTTTAAAAGATTTGCATAAATTCTTCGCAATAACATCGATAAATGTATTATGAGAATAGAGAAAGAGCAAAGAGAGAATCTATATGAAGTACTACAGAATCGCTAATGCGGGCGCGTATGAGGTAACAGTATCGTTAATAATAGATAAAATAATATGGAAGGGTTGAAACACTGGTCACGTGATCGTTCGATGTTTACCAAGAGTAGCCTATCCAATCGTAGATTTCCGATCGCAGTTCGGAAATGCATCTCAAAGCTGTTTTGGATTATAAAACAATTTCTGATTGTTTACATCTTTAAAAACTTAATATTAAAACTATAGCCTATACCGACTCCAACAAATTACCGCTATCTTTAAAATCTAAATGCAAATCCGAGCATCTCACGAGTGCCGAACTTCATCCGACTGGATGACATAGACGGATTTTCTGGGGTGCGGAGGGGGGGGGGGGGTGCTACCCCCCAAATATTAGTTTTCACCTTGCCAAACAAAATGTTCACCCCTCCGAAAAAATTTGAACCCCAATTTTTGGCATAATAAAGCAATAGCCACTCCAACGTGCAGAGTGTTGATGATAAAAAATAGATATAAGAGTACATTCAAACACAAAAGGACAGTGCAACACTCGGAAACTAATCGCTCCTCGCTTCCATTCACAGAATCACTGTTTTATTGGAGCAATATAAAATTTTAAAACTCTATTAGCTCAGCTCAGATCATCCTTCGCATAGCCCTTTGCTTTTAAAGTTGATAATAAGTATTGCTTTTCCAAGTTTAATACATAATATAAGTTATATATTACAACGTAAAGAAATGAGAAAGTTAATATTAAAGATCTTAGAAGCTTTTGAAGGTCTTTAGATTTTGTACTCATTATAGCGCATTATAAATTGTACTCGGATTTAAACAACACAATGATTTTGTAAAAGTAAGACTGCATTTATTGTGTTGGGTTTACACTTTACAGGTCCATTTAATATTATTTTAGCTTCAACTTTCTGACTAACGGACATGCCAAATTCGGTAATTCATTGATTTGACAACTTCAAAAACCTTTGCAAGGCTAGAAATGTTGATTTTTTCAGATTTTTCCTGGGGTGTTTAACACTAGAAAAAATGGTGGGGATTTAAATACCAAATTATAAACAAAAACATGGCTATTTAATTATTTAAGGTAAGTGAAACAAAACATACACTAGACGGGTAGTTTGGACATTAATAAAAAGTTTTCTAACATTTAAAATCTAACAAGAAACAGAATTTAAATTAAAAGTCGTTTTAAACTAGGAGGCGTGTGAATATTTCTTGAACAATTGTCGATTACCGAACTTAAGACACAAGAGTTTATCAAAGCATTTGCACACGCTTAAATTGCAGAGTAAACCATTACCTTAAATATAGTCAGCGCAAAAATTGTACATGCTACGTACAGAAGAAAAGGCAAAACATCGAAATCGCTCCTTGTCACTGCCATTTTGAGTTTTTGACAACCTTTGGAATACTTGACACCACGTTCGCAAGGAAAATTTCAGTGAGGCTGACGCATGCACGGACGTTTTCCGCGGTGTTTTTCGCGGCTCCACAGTCCACCTTAGAGTGTAGACCTGACTGGGGTTTGGTGACGTATGTGGATTGCCTCACCTGCTCACCTTCCTAAAATTTCTGGCACCACTCCAGTAAAAAATATGAAATTCCGTCTATGCTGGATAGGCTGCTCTTGGTTACCATATCGCAAAAATTGCGTAGAAAACTTGCTGTTAAAAATCATTTAGGGAAAAGTTAACTGTCTCATTTCTTTGCTAGATATCTTTGTTCGTCTAAGACAATGCTAAATATACGTTAATCAAATTATGTCAAAACGGTTAAATTAGAAGCATTTTAAAAATCGCGTGACCAGTGTTTCAACCCTTCTAGATTACTTTATATATTATTGATTATGCTATTTCCTCCATAGGCGCCCGCATTACTTACATGTTGAGGATGCTGTAGAACTTCATATAGAACTTTTTAACACAAGTATATACTGTATTGTATACTATATGACTATTAAAACAACATGGTTGGCGCTATCGGCCAGTCTGCCAGGCAAACTACAAACTTCAAGATTCAATATTTTCGGAAAAACAACACGCTCTTCTTTAGTGGTATACGTGTACTTAAAATTGCATATTTCCATCGTTCCAGCGACTTAACGCTCCGTGGAGCGTCTTGTTAACAAATAGTTTTGTGTATATACTGCGGCAGCTAGTCAGGCAAACGATTCGGTTGTTGTAATCTGCCACTATTCAATACAGCCCTGCCCCACAATAGGTGGTTCACACTAGTTAACCCTTTAAGACTTTGATGTATCTTGATCGATTTAACTTTATTTCTGTTGAATGCCAGATAATATAAAATTATGCCTTTGAAGTAATCATTACTTTGAAGTAATCCGCTTGAAGCGGATATTCGGTCCTGGCATTATGGTAATCTGCCACCATTCAAAACAGCCTGCCCCACAGTACGTAGGTGGTTCACACTAATTAACCCACGGGCGGCCCAATCTTGCAAGGGCCAGTATAGTAATGTATATTACAGTAAAAAATGCCATAAAAAATATTTTTACAATCAAATTTACTTGGCTATTTGATAGTGTGTGTTGTCCTATTATTCCTCTTTTGTTGAA
>CACRXK020015982.1:0-11752 GCA_902702795.2 Paramuricea clavata | reverse complement strand
GCAAGGCGGTAAGGCGTTATTGTCAGTATGTATTGATTACGTCACGTCCACGATCGTGCCCGAGCAGCCCTAAGTATTTTGAACAGTATCCGAAATTGAGGAGATTTTGGTTCCGTTCGTCGCTAAATTTGCCCAAGCTACGATCAAACCATATTATTTAGAAAGAGAAATCTTTGTGAAAAGATGTAATCGAATTTGTTTTGGCGTACGAGAAGTTTGAGCGGAGATATTTGACTTTGAAGGCGATGCGGTCGTGCCGCCAGTGATTAACCTTTTACTGGTATATTATATATAGATGAGCACACACAATGTAGGCCACAGAAAATGTTACATCAACCGCTTTAAATGAGCTCATGGATTAATTAAAAGAATGCAAAGGTATTATACTATCATGTCAACTATATTTTATTGTTAAAATGTATTTATTTGACTAATTTAAGAATGTTTTTAGAATAGTTTTGGTTGACTATAAATTTGTTTATAAAAACCGTTAAAAACCCGCAACACCTGATCATTCATTCTGAGATTGGGCCGCCTGTGCTTAGACCTTGCACCTTAAACTCTAAGCGCAAAGAGTACAATGGGAACGCTCTCCATCGTAAATTTTGGCTATATGCAAAAGTTATTGGGTTATGAAAATTAAGTATTTTACGGTGTGGTCCCATTGCCCTTTTCGAGCTTAGAGTTTATGTTAAATGGATAGAGTTTGGAAGGACAACCTTTTTTGGATTGCCTATATATGCATGTATTGTTTGACCACCACACGCCCACGTTTCGACCGTAAACATTTAAGCAACCCACTTTTCGAAATTTGTCAGCCACCTGATGATTCCTCTTGCATGATGAAACAGGCTGATGTGGCTGTATAATATATAGTTTATTTGATACAATTGTGTCTGTGCGTGTTGCTGTGGTAGCTTGTTGTAAAGATGTGATATTTGCCGTTATTATTATGACATTCAGTATGTAGTTTATAATTCCAGACTTCCATCTGTCCTGGCCGCGTAGCTCAGTTTGTAGAGCGTCGATCTAGTAATTCGAAGGTCGCTAGATATGTATTTGTCATGTTTTGGGTTCTGGTCATTTATGTTTTAAATGTATTTTCCCAAAGATTTATGCCGCACCTCAAGGAAGAAACTCACTGAAAATTTTGCAACATTTACAAGATTGCGCGTATGTTAAGGACGAGCAGGTGATAATCGTTTGCCAAGTGGAAAATGCAACGTCATATCTTTGGTATAAAGATGGAAAATTATTGGAGGGAAAGACTGTATCTTTTGAGGTGAGAGGTTTGAAACTGTTCATAGGAAAATTCAATGAAACCGATGCTGGTGTCTACCAATGCGTAGGGAAAGATGGAAAGGGGAATTTTGGCAAGACTGCAGCTAAATTGTCGCTTGAAGGTATGGTATATACACATACTATATTTATCACACATTTGGGCCTTTATCAGGGCCAAATACAGGGTGACATAAAAGCGATATTTTTTGTCACTGCCTGTTATCGTTTTTTGTTACTGATATCGCTTTTTGTACCGCTGTTTATAATTTTTGCATTGGGGCAATGATTAGTATTCTAATAAATTCTGATCCTGATAAAGGCTCAAGTATATCAACAGATTATTATCATCTGGGCGATATCAGTTTTATCGCTTTCAGGACGAGATCATAAATGTCTCTCATTCGATGAAACTGATATCTCCTCGCCCTCCTAAGATAACCTACATGCTGATATACATAATGCAACTTGCATCACGGGACGGCGCTATGGAGGGGGAGGGGAGGGGGGGGACGCCCCACAAGCCAATTAGTCGACAAATTGTTTTCAGACAAAATATTTTTCTCATGAAAACATCGTAAAATATGGTAAAACATTGCTGTGCATGTGGGAAAATTTTTACCTCCCTACCCCGTACGTTACCAGAAATTCCTTGTAAATGTTAAAAGAGAAATACTTTTTGATATACGTATAGGAGAAATGACGTAGCAAAATTTCACTTACCCTCTCCCCCCGCAATAAAATAACACAATTTTGCATGCTTATAATTTTAATTTTAAAATATAGACCCATTGCACTGACGTCACAAATCCTTAGAGTGTCCTCCAGATGCTCCCTAACAATATCTGTTCGGGTACAACAACCACATACATGCAGTGCAAAAATCAACCATTTTAATACAAAAGTATTTTTGTTTTATTTTTTGTTTTAAGTTTTACAAAATTTGTTTTGTTTACAGAAGTTATATTATGCATAGATTTGTCCCACTGAACACTGATTTGTCCTTCAAATGCATCTTCACTAGCGCTGTGACGTCATGTGCAATGGGTCTATACCACGAACCGGATAAGCTGTGTAAAATCATAAGCGTTCGGGGATGATGCTTTCCGGGATATGGCACTTGAAAGTAATTTGTATGGAGAATTGTAATGAAATTACCTGAATTTAACTTATTTTGTTATAAATCTGCCCGAATTTTCTTGATTTCTCCTAGCATTTGCCCGAATTTCCATGGTTTTCCAAAATGTTGGGGGTGGCAGTTGCCCCCATGTTTCGTACGCCTATGTAATAGGCAATTGCAGCTTTTAGTTTATGCGTGTATGGGGGTGGCCGTGTAAACACGGTGTGATAGCTTATGCTTGTAAATATCGAAACATTTCTGTTGTGTCTGTTGGCGGTTTTTATTGAAATTTTTCAGCATAATCAGCAATATGATACCTTACTTCCCGTCACCCCTTGCGCGTATATATTAAAAACTGGAATTGCCTATTAAAATTAGCTAGATTTTAGGGCATCTCACTTGATTGAACATTAGTTGATGGATTTTGTAAATGGAAATTTTGAGTGTAAATTTAAGACATTTATAGACCCAACCATAGGAGCAGCAGCAAAAGGTGCAACTATAAAAGCACTCTTTGGAGGAATCGACCCTGCGATAAATTATACCGCAAGGTTGATTAAATATAACTAATCTATTGTATTTCTTATCTTTTTTAGTTGGAACAGATACGCTATGTAGGCGACAAAGAAGTGGGTATTGTAATATAATATACAGCCAATTCAAAAATGGTTTTCCTTTGCAAACCGTAGGAGCACAAGTTTCACGTCGATTAGTAGTTGAATATTGCGCATGCAGTTATTTGCGAATGATTTGTTCTCGCAAGGAGATATTTACCAATGGGCCCCATGATATAGAGAATAACATATGGGTGCGCGGAAATACCAGATTTATTTCTCGTGTTGAACATGATATGTCACGAGTGAGCGCAGCGAACGAGTGAGATGTCATGTTCAACACGAGAAATAAATCTGGTATTTCCAAGCACCCATGTATTTTTCTGTTTATTATATAAATGACAGTCTTTGAAAAGCGATATTTTTTACAGAAAAGCGATAATTGAAAAGCGATAAATTTCACATGTGAGATTATCATGAATAATCTCACATGTAGTGAGATTATCACTTTTATCAGTGCTCGAAATCTCTATAAAGCACAATACTTTATATAATAAATATGATTTCTGAACTGATTAAATGATGCTCCCATTATGCTTTGCACGCTTAAAGTTTAAGGTTTAAGGTTTAAAATTTAAGGTTTGCAAAAGACAACCTTTTTTGAATTAGCTGTATACTGTGGGGCTCTGTATATAAAACTATAAATGTCATGCTGCATGATGAAACCTACTAAACCGTTGGCTATGCAATTTCCTTTGCGCCAAATACATTTCAATATATTTTAAGTTAGAATTAAAAATCACAATTTTAACAATATACAAGCTGTACTCCAGAAACCACAATGCTTAGCTTAAATGCATTTTATACAATTTTTTATTTAATTAAAGCTGTTTAATATCTGAAATTTTAAAGTTTGCAGAATCATTTTAACAGTGATGCATGATCGCAGCCTGCGCCCTATCTTGAAATGAATAATACGTTTTACGTTGAATGGTGAATTCTGAACCTTTTCATTACCCTTGAATTAAGTCCTCGAATTTTCTAATACATGGCCTTGAAAGTCCTTGGAAAGTTCTTGAAATTTACTCTTCCTTAGCATCTTCCGCAGGCATCTTCTTAGGTCTTCCTGACTTGTAGAATCGCTGATATATGCAGCGTTGGAACTGCTAGAATAATTCATTATCGTTGTTATTTAATTCAAAGTATCAATAATTTTGGGTCTGCATAAAGTGTATGAGCCATACGAAACACTACACAAAAATCTCAATATATAGATCAAATATGTGCAAGCATGTTTATAATCATAAAGCTTACTATAAAACATAATACCGTTCATAAATACAATACTGTATGTTTTATTTAAACAACGAGTTTGAGTGTTTCATCAGGGGATCCAAACACGAGAAAACTGTATGAAACACGAGCGCGAAGCGCGAGTGTTTTATTGTTTTCGAGTGTTTGGTCCCCTGATGAAACACAAGAAACGAGTTGTTTACACAACATCTCAAACGAAAACATTTCATTGGCTTATATATATTATTATAGTATATTGTTTTGACTTGAATTTGTAATTAGGATCTCAGTTATTAGATGAAAACCGTTTTTCATCTAACAACAGTGATGGTATATGATTTTTAGCATGTTTCCTGCGGTATCCAACCTCAATCATGTGACGAATTAGGGTGAGTTCATTCGCTAATTTGCTCATGAATTATTAATGAGTTTGAGATATCATTATAAAGCTTGTACGATGTTGAAAACAATATTTCTGTAGGGGAAATATGTTCAAAATAGTCATATCTTCACATATCAAAATCGAATATTTTGTCTTACTATAATATTTTTTACAAACACTATTTCTGAACCATGTGCGCAAACACGACAGCGCATAAGCTGCTCAGTTACTTAGCAAATTGCCCAAGTTTTCAAGTAAAATCTGACCAAAATCTCGTCCGTCTCGTATGTCTATATGGTGGCAAAAATATACTCAACTCTTTGAAGCAGATTATCTCAAATCATTAATAATTCATGAGTATATATTAGGCTAGCCGAACAGATTGCTTTATTTTGCTTGCATGATAATATACTGGTGAAGTATAGTGATCCAGTTATAGGACTGGACCAAAATTAATTCTCCTCACTTTAATTATTTTTTTATTCGTATGAGATGTCATTTCAAATCCTCCAATAGATGATTCCATCTATCGACTATTTTTTTATCCATAGACATGGAAGACGATCTACAGGACCATTACAACTCAAATTAAATTAGTAAAAGTGCAAAGTTTGGTTGCAAAATGTTATAAACTACGGAAAATAATATAGCCCTGCGAAATTAGCAAATTTTGAGTTAACCTGAATGGCAATCCTTAATTTAGAGTGTTTTAGTATTACGCGCGGAAAAATGCACCATTTTCGGATAAAAAATGGCACATTTTTCTGTGCGTAATACTAAAATACTCAAAATTTGCTAATTTTACAGGGCTATATTTTTCGTATTTTACAACATTTCGCAACGAAACTTTGCAATTTTACTAATTTTAGAATGCTCTTTTGAGCTATAATGATAGATTTCGTCCTTCTTGTCTGGATAAAAAATTAGTCGATAGCTGCGTGGAATCACTCATCTATTCGGACTGGACTATAGATTTCAAGACCTCGCATTTTGATCCGGTCGTCGGCTTCCGGCGCCTCAGACTTGATCAAAATTGTACGTGCGGACTTGAAATCTAGCCCAGTCCTCATAATCGGATTTGAAATGTTACGTAGCACTTCAATTTTGTGAGCATTCAATTTCGTGAACATAGTACGTCAATTTCGCCGTGAAAGCTTTGTTTGAATCCTTGGAAATATAATTGCTACATCACATTTATATATTGTATTACTAGCTCTCTATAGCATGGACCAAGTGTATTAAATTATTGTAAAACCAATCGAAATATTGGACTCAGTAGATCTAAAGCTTCGCCATGCAAAGCCGCGGCAAAGGAATAAACGTAACCACAAAACAAACAAAACAATTGTATCTATTTTTACCATGCAAACCCACAAGATCAAGGATCTTATTGTGGTGGATTACAATGCCTTCAAAATAAAAAAAATATATTGGCTTTAAAAATCAAAATAAACTTTATTTTTTTTTGGGGGGGGGGGGAATGCTACATAGAGCGACTATATCTTTTCATCTAAAAATTGCGGCCGATAGACATATTTCAAAAGTTTAGTAGTTTTAAAAATATATTTGGCTTCAGCGTAATTGCCTACAAGTCTCGTCGTTTGTGGTATTTGCTCATGGACATGTCCAAGAAAACAAGAGAGTTTACTGTAATGGCAACGAAATTGAAGTCCGCATTTTTAGGCAGAAGAGCTAGAGATATAAACGGTAAAATATATTTGTGTACAATTTTTCTAGCTTATCATTTTTCGTTCTTGAGATCCATTGGCTTGTCAGTTTAGTTTAATTTGATATCGATACTCTAAATGAAAGGTGGCAGCCTAGTCAAAGGCTCACAGATGTCGAAATTATTACACTATATATGTTGTTGATACAGATGCAGCAAGCAGGCGCTCTTATAGTCTTGGTTTATAAATTTGCTTTATTGGTTCAATGACCAATGAAGTTCAGCATTCACATATTTCCAGAGTTGTGAGGAAAAGTTGAAAGCTTCCCGTTTGATACACAGCTGGTAATTTTGAGCAAGATGTCTGCTGACGATATGAGCCCGCACGAGTGGGAGTTAATTGGCTAAATTTGCCAACGTGTATAATTGCCAACGTGATGATACGTATTGCCATTGGCATTCATTATCATAAAACACGAAAGCAGTAAAGCAAATCTGGATTAAATTTGAGTTTACATCATTAATATATGAAACAGGACAGAACTGTCGGAAAATAGCTATGAATTAAAATATTGACATGCGGTAGTCTTAACTCTTGACAGTCATCAAACGCGTGCCGTATAGTTCCTCTATACTGTATCGATTATCGAACGGATTAAACATGTGATTTTCACATTTTAATACGTTATCAAGTAGATTAGTAGATTAGTACTGAATATAAATGCCACCACACTTACACACATTGGAGTGCCTTTGCCGCTGATAGAAATGATCACAAACTCTTACGCTGGAGCCACTCCTCAAATACGTACCCCCACCGGTCTTACTGCGGATATACACATCCTATCCGGTGTCATGCAAGGATGTCCGTTGAACCCAATTATCTTTAATCCAACCATTGACCTAATTCTCCGAGCGATCAAACGATCTGCTTCCGACATCTGCCCTGCTAAACTTCACGGTATTTCCTTCTTCGTGCTTGCCTGTGCCGATCGATGTCTTGTCGTCAAGTCCATAAAGAAAGACCGTCTCCATGCAGAAGCTTTTGAACGTTGTTTTGTCTATCGCTACAGACCTTGGCTTATTGGTGTTCCTATTGGCTTAATTTATGACCATGATAACATCTTGGATTTGGTACATGACCTTACTCGTGATTTTGAGAGCATCGAAAAATCACTGTTAGCTCCATGGCAAAAACTGGACATGATCCGTACCTTCCTTCGACCTTCCTTAACATTTGCTCTTCGTGCTGGTTTTCCCCAAAAAGATAATTTTTTGGTATACCGTTCACATCTCGTGGCTACTGTTCGTAAAATATGTGCACTACCTTCCCGTGCTTCTGTTGCTTACATCTTCGCTCATAAACGCGTTGATGTCTCGGTCTCCTGGATGCAACCCTTGAAGCTAATGTCCAAGCTATAATTGATGCAGTAAAAATGCTCTTCCGTTCCGACCTATAGTAATCAATACTGCCAATGCTGAGGTAAACCAAACTATCCGACTCGCTAGGCGATCTAATCCAAACCAGCTTTAAGATCAAAATAACTGTCTAGCCTCCCCCTCGATGACCGTTTGACCAACCTACGTTATAACATTCAATCACTACGACACATAACCTTGGTGTTGAAATCAAATTTAATGACAATGGTTTCCCTATCCATTCCACTGAGAACTCTGCAGATTCTGTTCTTGCTAAAGAAGCCAGTCGTCGTTTCCTTCATTTTCATGTTCAAGATCGTTTAATTTGCTTCCACCTTACTTGCTCTTCCTGACCAAGGGAAAGTGCGTTTCATTCATCGAGCTCGACTTGATAAGGAGGCTCCCTGCAGTTGACCCTATTTCCCAACATCTCTGCAGCAGTATTACAGGGCTATTAATGCATATTGTGCATGCATTCGTTTCTACTTGGAGGCAATAGGCCTATATAATATTGGTGGAATATTTAGAACTCTGCGATGTCTGATATTCATCGACAAATTATGTGCATAATTTATTGTTTACTTTGCATAGATATTAACTGTAAGTGAATTCATATATTAATAGACAACTAGATAAGTTAGTTTTGTTTACAAATTTTACATTGTATGCATGAATGTATACATAGTATTTGTAAATATTAAGTTAATTCATCTATTACAAAGACTCTCTAATCAAAATCTTGTAACAGGAAATGTGAGTTTCAGAAAATGTGTGTCTCAGACAAAAATTATTCTAGACTAAATACCTCACCTACATTGCAAACAACAAATTGCAAAAATATATAATTTGGATATATTGGTCAGGTTTCCCTCTTATGTTAATACAGACTACACTTGAAGGATATTAGCACACTGAGTAAATGGAAATACAATATTTAACATTCTATAAAATCTGTTTTGTCTACACAAGTCTCACAAACTATGCAATATTCCTGACTGGAAAGTTTGCAAAGGTTGCAGCTAAATTTTTGTTTTAATATGTAAAATGGTATTGTGCCACACACTACAAACTTTCCAGACTGCGAGACTTCTATAGTCGAACCTCCATATTTCAACCAGGCAATCGGAGAGTTTTTTGAAATTTTAAAGATTTTTAGCAAATCAGAAAGCCTTATTTTATGACGTAACACCGGGAGCCATCATCCCGCATAGTTTGACCAAACTGAGTCGCGAAATTGATGAATTTTCGCAAAATTAACTTGCTTTAAAGTGATGAGAGAAGAAAAAAACACAATGCAGAAGTACTAAAGTCATGTCTTATACCATTAAGTTTTTGTATAGGCTATAGTTTTAAATTTGTATTTTCTTGCCCACCTTGGGTACATATATGTATATATATATATATATATATATATATATATATATATATATATATATATATATATATATATATATATATATATATATATATATATATGTATATATATATATATATAGATAGAAGTGTGTTGGTAGACTGTAGGGATGAGGCTTTGTTAGTGAGAATGTTGTGAATCTCTCTAATCGACATGTAACAGTTGAAGAGATTAAGGTCTTATCTAGAGGTTTGAATTTTTGCCCTACGCCAAATAAGATTGATAAATTTCAATTGAAAAAAGAAATAGATGAATTTGGACGGCGTATTAAGTTAAAGTATTTTTTGATAAAGTTGACGAATCGGATGTTAATGATAAGAATAGGAGATTTAAAGACAAATCGAAATGGGTACCAGAAGTTAATGATCCCATGTTGGATTTGTTTTTAAAGAATTTAGAATGGGAGTTATTTTCCATCAATGAGAGTGGTCGTAATTATTCTAATTTAAGTTACACTGAGAGAAGATCGCTTACAAATTTAAAGGAGTATTCTGATATTGTTATTAAAAAGGCCGATAAAGGTTCAGCGGTTGTAGTTTGGGGTTTAGATGAATATCGAAAGGAAGCTCATCGTCAGTTAAAAGATGACGATGTTTATGAAAATTTTTTGGATAATCCCGTAAATAAAGTTGTTGCTCCCATTGATGAAAAATTACATAATTATGCGAGAGAGGGAAAATTACCCAATAAATTTGAAGTATCTTAAAGGGGAGAATTTAAATTTGGGAAGGTTTTATTTGCTTCCCAAAATTCATAAAAGTTTAGTCGATGTACCGGGTAGGCCAGTGGTGTCTAATTGCGGAACGCCAACGGAGAGAATTTCTGAATTTGTGGATTATCATATTAATCCTATTGCAAAAGTTTTGCCCACTGTTTTAAGTGATACTTCGGATTTTCTTAGGAGATTGGATGAGTTAGGGCATATACCGGAGGGAGCTATTTGGGGGACAATAGATGTAGTGGACTCTATCCGCATATACCTCACAAAGACGGCTTGGATAGTATGAAAAAAGTTTTGAGCAAATTTAATTTAAGGAGATTAATGTTAATGCATGAGTGGTATGTGGATGGAGTTAATTTGATTGAAATGGCTACTTTGATTTTGGAAAATAATTATTCGAGTTTGACGGAGAAATATAATGGCAAAAACAGGGAACAGCTATTGGGGCAAAATTTGCCCCGGCCTATATGCCAATATATTTATGTATGTCTTGGAAGCAAGGATGGTACAAGAATGCGAATTTAAACCATGGGTATGGTGGAGGTTTTTGGGTGATATATTTTTTATTTGGTTGCATGGCATCGAAAAGTTGGTAAAGTTTTTGAATTTTATAAATTCTTTTCACGAAACAATCCGTTATACTTGGGATTATTCTGCAAATCAGGTGTCATTTCTTGATGTAACAATCTGTAAGGAAGTAGGAGCGGGGATTTCTACTGATGTGTATTCAAAGCCTACGGATACACATCAGTATTTGGATTTTCGGTCATTTCACCCGAAGCATGTAAAACAGGCTATTCCGTACGGGCAAGCACTTCGTTTGAGACGTATTTGTAGTTCGGAAAGTAAATTTGATCAACGGATTGAGGAATTTAAAGGTTATTTGCACAAAAGAGGATTTGAAAAAACAAATGAGGAAAGGAAAAAACAAATAAGGAAAAGCTTGTGGATTCGAACGTAGTACCTTTAGTTTTGGATTTTCATCCAGCGTTGTCGGAAGTGAATGATAAGGTTAACTCTCTATGGTCGATAATACATGCTTCGGATGAGATGAAAGAAGAGTTTAAAGATAAAAAGCATTTGATTTCGTTTAGAAGACCTCGAAATTTAGCGAATAATTTGTTAAGATCTAAAATGAGGAAGTATGAACAAGGGGGCAGAAAAATGGCTGCGGAGCATTTATACGCACATTTCTTCGGCCCAGGGCATAAAGGTTTGGACGATGTTATAGGTTATAATTATTGATAAAACCAATATTGGTAAGCCTACACAAAGGGAAGCATTTTGGGTATACATTTTGGATAGTTTTGTACCTAGGGGATTAAATTAAATATGAGAGATTTTGATTAATTGTTGTATATAATTAATAGGGTTACATAAAGGACATTAGGCCATTGACTTCGTTATTCATATATATATATATATATACATACATATATGGCCTTTAGGTCATATTGAGCGCTCTACATGATGAGCAATGCCGCTTACGCATTGCGCACGCTCACTGCTTGCAGTTTGAGCGCTCTGGCATGGTCCTGATGTCCCACAATCGTGAGGCATCAAAGGTAACTGTAAATAGCAGTTACTTTCATCCTGTTCATCAGCACCACACTGATGAGACCCATAAGGCCGAAACAGTACCGTCTGTTATTATTTCCATATTCAAATATTTTTTCGATCTAGTAATTTGAAGGTCGCGGGTTCAAGACCCAGCCGCGGCAGACTTTATGTTTCTGCTTACGCTGCAGGGTATGGAAATTATATATTACACACTCGAGAACATTTTCACCTTAATATATATATATATATATATATATATAATATATATATATATATATATATATATATATATATATATATATATATATATATATATATATATATATATATATATATATATATATA
>CACRXK020015981.1:0-11753 GCA_902702795.2 Paramuricea clavata | reverse complement strand
TATACCAGAAAATTCTCATAGCAATTTATATTGCTGTATGTTTTCAACAAATTGAAAGCTAGCTACAATGTGTAATTGCACAAAACATTTGTTTTCATGAAACATGCTTTATATTATGGCTTTATACATATATTGCTATTTTTAAATAACAATAAAGACCAATAAACTATGTCTATATCGATCTATATTTAAAGAATTACAGATATATGTACAAAATACACATGTAATATAGAAATATACTGCACTTACTTTCTTAAACTATACTATTTTTTTAAAGTTAACATTAACACACCTGAAATTCTTTTAACTTTTTTTGCAGTTTGATACGCGGTCCAACAGGTATTTCCATCTCTTTTAAGGCGTCTTGGTTCAGCAGTAAAAATGCTTCTTCATCGATCATATTATCTAGAGAAAATGCTAGTGTTTATATATTGAATGACTTTAAAGCGACAAGAAGATGTAGTTTAATTCATGCACAGCGAAGTCCGCTGAAGTCGAGTGGGAATTTTTTTACCTCCGTTTAATTAAACAACAAAAAAAACTTTGAAATGAAACAATACATTGTTAAGAGCATGAACTTACCTTCAAAAACATTTGTCAGGCAGGAGAGATTCCACTCGTCAAGTTTTTTTTTGACAAAACTGTCCATAATACTCTTAAAAAGCCGCAACTTTATACTTTGCACAGTTTTCAACAAGCGAAAAAAATATAAAAAGGCGGGAAACCAGAAGCGGATAGTACAGCGGACCCAAGAGCAAATTGACAAATATTGAAGAAAATCTGATAATCAATATGTGTTAGAATAGACTTTAAATGTTATTTGTCATTCAAACCCCTTACAGCTGTGGGAACAATTGGAAAAATATATACCTTATTTTTTTATTCTATTGTTATTAATAATGGTAATTGACAGAGTGGAGTTAAATATGGTTGGAAATCAAAGGCGTGACTGCAAAATTTCACGATCGCGCAGAATTGTGGAAAGGGAAAGCAGTTTTAATTAAAATATAGCACACCATTGCCACTCCCATATTTGGTGGCATAGCAACAAGACAAGTATAAAATATCTTGTAAATTCACGATTTGTATTTGTATTAAAACATCTATCCAAGATTTAAACGCTATGATGGTAAGTTTTACACTTTTATACCATTTTCAAGTATTTAAATCAAGGATCATTGTAATGCTTTCAAACATCGACACAACTCACAACATGAAGTCAAAAACAATGTTTCCAAACATTTTCCCCATTGGGCTATCCCAATTATTATCTGCATCGCCCCTGTTGAGGAACCTTGGAATTTCCAGGGGAGAGGGCACATTAACCATGGAATTTCCAGGGGATACTAGGGAAGGAGTAATTCTCACATGAAATTTCCAGACGGAGGGGTATAAATTTCAAGGGATGGGAATTCCATGCGAAGACATATTTTAGAGGGAAATTTCCGGAAATAAATGTCCCATGATGGAAATTCCATAGGGAGGGGTAATTTACACATGGAAATTCCATGACGAGGCCCAAATTTTATATGAAAATTCCATGGGAAGGCCTAATTTAAAATGGAAATTCCATGGGCAAAAGTAATTTTTACAAGGACATTCCATGGGAGGGGGTATATATATTACATGAAAATTTGTGGAAATTCCATGGGAGTACCGAAGTGAGAAAGCGGTTCCTAGACAGGGGGGTATGCCCCATTCAAAGCCCATTTCAATACATTATATCATTATCAGTCGATATTATTTTTCTTTTGTTAGAAAATATAGTGCAAGCATTTTTGGGCCATTCCATATAATATAGGCACTCCCTGTTGATGGATCTGGATATCCAATGGGGAAGGGACTCTTTTAATCTAAATTTTCTTAGTGGGGAGGTTAGGAAATTTTTGAAAAAAATGGGAAATCCTAGGAAGAAATCCAAAAATTCATGATATCCAAAGGGGAATTATGCACCAGTCAATGTAAATCCCCACCCCACCCAACCAGGGAAATGCAGGAATTTGGATTCTAAAGCATTGCAAGCACATTTAGCTGTCATTCTCGCACCCGAGACAAAGAACATAGTCCATTGTCCCTGCATATGTCCCTGCATGGTTTATATATTTCTCTTGCAAGATATATCAAGTTAACTTTTCCCCAGGCTCTTAATTAACCAACACTAAATGTCCCGCCTTTATCCTGGCTTGTGATGCAAGGAAGCAATGAGTGTATTCCCCATCTAAAGAGAAATTATGAATTTTCAATCATAGGCATTTGTCCTGGCCTGGAATGCCTAATTGCTAGTTCCTCGAGGTTAAATGGGGTGGGGATTTACATTGACTGGTGCATTAACAATATCCTACGGGGCTATAGTGGTGATATCCTAGGAGGGCACAACTATTTCCATCGAAGAGGGGTTGACCCTACGATTTTTATATCCTAAAGTGGTTAAAAGGTGATCCCTCAATATCAGCGGGGTGCCTATATTAATGGAATGGCCCATTCTGGACATTGTCACATGCACACATAGTACTTCAAACTTTCATGTCCAAATAAAATAAAAATTGTAGAAAGCTGCTTGTGTCTCTTCATGTAGAACTTCAGTCTGATTGGCTAACAATTGGGGCATTTACAAGCTCAAAATCGAACTCGTCTCAACCAATCAAACTGCAGCATTATCATTATACTAATGTATTATGATTATTATTGTAACCATGTCTCTCTTAGGCAAAATGATTTTGTATTCCTGAATTTAATATGACATATAAGAACTGCAATACAAATCCTTCATTTCAAAAATTAATTAATTAATGATCATTTTATTAGACATTACATAAGAATATGCCCATTGGGGAAATATTTGTCAATCATTCTATTTTTGAAACATTCTTCATGAAAAAGTAAATCCAATTTGCTTTTAGGCAAGGTTAAGGACCAGGAATGCAGAGGCCAGAGGCGTAGGAAGTGGGGGGCTGGGGGCTTCAGCCCCCCCAAATTGTTAAGGGACCGGTCATTATTTATGGCAGGGGTGGGGGCCGAAGAGAAAGTATAATGCCGCCAAAAAAAATCATTACCCCACCTTTCCCGAAACAGAATTTCTAGCTACCCCACCGGTGGAATGCTGGAAAAAACTTTTACCCCACCCGAACCTATTTTATTGCAACGTCAAAGGTCCAGACATAAATATGTAATGAAACAGTTTAGTATTTTGTATGCATATTACTCATCAAGGTCCAATTGTTAAATTGAAATGTGATTGGGTTTTTATAGTTTGTATTCAACGCTATATTCCCTTTTCAGGAGATAGTGCAATGCTAGTCCCATAAACATATATTAACTACTGATATAAAACCTGTACAGTGACTGTCAGTGTATATATTTCAAGATTTTAGAACACTAACCGTATCTCACCACCCTATCTCTTTCCCACTTTAAAGTTTTACTGTATACAATTTGGTTTCTTTCATATTCTTGCATTTTTTTATTAATTTGATTAGAATGCAATTTTGTTTCGAAATAGTGTAACAGAATATGTGCTCACCCAATATGATTGCAACTATCTAAATTCTAAAATTTCTGAAATTCCTTTAAAATTTCCTTACTATAGACAATCACATGTAATTATCACGGAATTTTAAAGGAATTCCTTAAGAATTCCCACGGAATTCTTGAAGTTTATGAAATCAATTTTTAAAATATTTTTTAAATTTGTAAACAATACAACGATACTAAAGTATAATATGTCCCATGTGAGAATATCTGAATTTAGAAAATGTTACTGTAAATTAATGAGAAAAAGTTGCTGTTATACAGTGTGAAGATAACGATATATCATCCAAATTCCAAGTATGATTTTATAAACAATTAATTAAATTAATCTGTATAACGGGTAAATAAATTTCTCTTATTTTATCCATGTATACTGATGGTCTGCTAGTAAAGAAAAACAGCTAGTTGCCAAAGACTCAGAACAATATTTGAACTGAACATATTATGAACTAGCCATTGGAATGATTCTCCAGAATCACAAGGGGCATGGGGCATATTTCAGGATTTGCTACCTGAATTGTCCACATGGTATACAAGCACATACCTGATATAAATATTAGTTATACAGTATCAAGTGTAGATGCCCAAAAATTAAATCCTGAAAATTTAATAGACTGTACATATATTTTTTGAGATATGTAATAAGGGGATGTTTATATGGAGGTGAGCCTGGATACCTAGGGTTAGGGGCTACAGTAGGTCACTTTTCCTGAGGCAAATTTTCGCCCAGCTTTAGCAAGATCTCGGGCTATTAAAGGGGCGGAATCTCGCTTAGCTATAGCTGGGCCCGCTCTTTACCCATATATACACAAGGTGAACTTTAGTAGGAAATAACAACAAAGGCAGGATCTCGCCAAAACGTGGCCAGCTTGGGTACCCCAGGGTTGGTTTGCAGTTGCACCATATAAACAGCCCCTAAATATAGGCAGTATATATTTTGTCTGATAATTGGAGCAGGGCTCTCACAACTTATTTGCATAGCCCTGTCCTCACCGGGGGAGGGGATTAGAACAATGAGAGACACAAAGAACTTTTGAAAAGATTGTATAATATATACTATTAATACTGTCCCCTCCCCCCACAGTGATGGTCTTTTTTAAGGAAATTTCCCTAAAAAGTGTGAGCACTGAATTGGAGTATTTGGAGATTTTGTGTGTAAATGAATAAAATGACCCCTTACGGGTGGGCCGAGGGGGTGTTTCTGTCAACATTTTGGAAAGCAATAATATTTTATTAAAAAAATAGAATAATCACATATTAAACTCTGTTAGTAGTATATATTGTATTGTGTGTGATTAAAGTATGGTATTTTTTTTACCCCACCTCTGCATGCAAGGATTTTTTGGCCACCCCACCTAAAGCAAGTATTATTTTTCAGTTACCCCACCATTTTCTCTTCGGCCCCCACCTCTGCCTAAATAATGACCGGTCCCTAATGGGGGGCCTTACCCCCCCCCCAAAAAAAAATGGCAAGCATTGCTAAATTTAATGTGTGTCTGTTGCATTGTATGGCTGTATGACTGAATGTCTACATGGAAGCTGCCAGGCTGGTAGACCTTTGCATCATGTTGATAGATGCTTGGAGTTGTGGAGAAACTGCAGTTTCCGGCTATCTACAGACTCTAAAAGTTATGGTGGCGCCTTGTGAGATTCAGCCCCTGCAGGAGTGAACATTGTCTCATAAAATTGTATTGTTAACAATGAAATTGATCCACATACTCTACTTTTTTATTCATATTGTCACCACATTTATCAACACTGAACAATATTTTTTATAAAACAGTATAGCTGATGCAAATTCATGCATCACATAATAAAGTAAACTGATTTTTAAGAACATTTTAATGTACAATATTTAAGAATTCCCAACTGATATTAAAGTAAATAATTATAGTCAAAAAATTTTCACCAAACATCTTTAGGTTAGTAAATTGACAAAAAAAGCTATATAGTGTATGCTTTCACAACAAAGTCACTTGACTATGTATTTGAAGTTGCTTTGCTCAAGGATAATTAAGGTATAAGAAGTTTAAACCTACCAAGTGAACAATGTTTTTCTCCTTTGGGGAAGTAAAATTGTCATTAAGTACACAATTTTGGGAGACATGTGGTGCTACTAAGGCAAATTAAGTAGGGTACATATGTAAAAAAAGCACTGCATTGCAGCAAGAGTGAATAATGTGTTGTAGCTGTATTTTGTTAATGTGTCTTATTGCATGTATTAATTTCCAGTAAACTATCGACCTTGATTGATGCTCAGTCAGCAGCTCAGCTAGTGTACTATATGGTACAGTACTTTTTAATGCAATCTAGTAATCCATATAAAACCTAATATAAGAATATAAAATAATATTTTTGTTATCAATTACAGTAGTACATTGGTTACAGTAATAGGCAATTATTTTGTCACTTTTAAAAACATTTTTATGTGGGAACAAAGCTATAGGTGGCAGTATGCACAGAACATAAATTAACATAACTTGATAGTTCTCTTCAATGGGTTTAGTCAAAATTTCGTATTAAAAATCTAAATTCATAAACGTACTAATATTTTACATCACAATGTTAATTCTAATTCGTAAGTATTTTTAATATTATCATTAATAACTCATAACGGCTTTTGTCCAGACAAATGCGTCGGTATAGACCACTCCGGGCTCTTCACGCGTATTATTAACAATGCCACTCCTTACACTTATTGGCATTGACTTTATGGTGTTTGCGAATTGTTGGAATCTTCTCAAAATGATTAAAAACTTTTTCAATATCCAATAATGTCCTCTATATTTTATTTTTGTCTTGAAAGTGCTATCAACGCAAATTATAAACAAATTTTAACTATTTACCCGCCGAAAAAATGTGTGCCGCCATTTTGATTTTTCTCTTGACCAGGAATCCTGGTAAAGTGATGTTAGACAAAAACTGAATCAGTAAGTCAACCAAAATCCTGGTCGATTGAAGTATGTTTAACCCATTTGTGGTTGAAATTCATTGAACCCGGATTTTTTAACCAGGGTGTTTTTAGAGTGTACTATAGCCAAGGCAATTTCAGTATAAAAGGTAAAATGTTAGCCTATACATGCATGCATGTCTGAATTGAAAGGAAGAAAAATCAATCTGAATCTGTGCATGGGTAACTGATGAAATTAGTGAAACTGTGAAGGGTTATAACTGTGTGTTTTAGCCCTAGATCTGCGATACATTCCAAGAAAATTCGCGGTGACATAATATTCATGAAACGAACATTTTTGTAAGTGATCTAAAAATATTTAATGAAATACCAAATCAAGTTTACGCTATACAAAAACAGTACAAAGTCTACATGTTCCAAAACAATGTCTCTTCATGTGTATGTCTATTTTTCTATAGACCTATAGGTTAGGTAAAATGTTCGTCCTATCTTTCAATTGAAGCGAGTGTGTGTGTCCATATTGAAGCGAGTGCATATTCAAGTGAGTGCATTGAAGCAAGTGCAGACACAGTCTTGCAGAATCCGTTTCAGTTTCAAATTGTTGCTTTACTTCAGTAAGTTGGTGTCGTTGCATGTCGCCCTGGTGGTGGCCAGGCTGTTCCTTGAGGTTGAGAGCATTGGAACATTGGTTGGCCTTGTTGCTGTATTCCATAGTGTTTCTGTTGGGGTGCAAAGACTGTAGCTCCAGTGTTCATAGGTTGTACTACAATAACACCTCCAAGAGCACGTCGTCTCGAGGGCGCGTAACAACGGCGGTATATCACACAGGCTAGGAAAAGGATGAACGAACCAACAGTGGTAATGATAATTATTGCAAAAAGCCAACCAGGCCAACCTTTACTCTTGTTACATCCTCCAGTTTTACACACGCCATCAGAATGACAACAAGATTCCCCCGATGCACAGTCGCTATCGTAGCTACATGATTCTCCAATACAATTGAAGGCACATTTATAATTCGATTGACAACAAGATTCACCCGATCCGCAGTCGCTGTCGTAGCTACAAAATTTTCCAATACAATTTAAGGCACATTTGTCATTAGATTCACAACAAGATTCACCAGATGCGCAGTCGCTATTGTAGCTACACGATTCTCCAATACAATTTAAGGCACATTTATCATTAGATTCACAACAAGATTCACCCGGTGCGCAGTTGCTATCGTAGCTACAAGACAAACCAACGCAACTGTACGAACAAATATTCCATTGAAAAGAATATTTTTTTGAACAGCAATATTGTGAAGACGGACAGCTATAGTCGGAATAGCATTCATTCGCTTCTACGTGAAAAAATACGGCGTAAAGAGCAAGAATTAAAACACAAACTGTTATCTTCTTTATAAACGCCATTGTTTGTGTTCCACAGCTTGTAAGGAAATGATATGGAATTGAAATGTGCTCATTAATTTTAATATGTCTGATCCCCCGTTGTAAGCGTCAGTGTTATTGCGGCTTTGATTCTGATTCGTTGTCTTACATCGGAAGCAGGAGATGAATATTTTACAAATTAAATTTATTTTCAGTTGTTCTCTGAGCTGACACGAAATGGTACAGTAATCTAATTGCATTCCAAATCAAAATTAATTCACAATATTCAAGTGGAATAAATAACAAGTCGATATATACGCATAGAAATATATGTTATTTACCGGTTGGGAGGGCCGTATTGAAGTATCATCATTTATAATTAAGTATTGAAATTAAAGCCCTGCGGTGTATAATTCCAATAATAATAATGATAATAATAATAATAATTTCAGGAGGTCTCAGAAGCGACCCGAGACCTAATGTCGAGGAACGCTTCTGAGACCGAGGGAAAATATTTTTTAGTACGGTTCCGACATGAACGGTAAATAGCTTACTTATTTTTTGCACGCGATGTTTAATTAAATTCCTAAAAAGCTCTATTGTGGCGAATTAGATTTGAGATAAGTTGTGATTGTTTATTTTAAAATATTTCAACTATTTATTTTTAGCTAAGAAATCATGTTTAACCCCCAGTCGGTATTACGAAAGATAAACAATTATATTAAACATCAGCCTAGACCTAGGCCTTTACTCGGCTGGCTTTGGCATGTTTGGTGAATTTTGGACTAGCATTTGGTAAGTATCGCCATGATATTTTCCTCGAATAAAAGCCTAGTCGATTTCACAAGCTCTCAAATTAGCCCCACAACTTCTTGATCAGAAACCAACAACTAAATCGATTTATACCATCCATGCAGTAGTTACTAAATTAACTATAAAAACATTTTATGACTAAACTGACCTATTATTAGTTTATAAATGTGAGTCGCGTTAAATTCTATTAAACATCTTTAAAGTTACAACAATTTTGTACACTGATTTATACTCGAAATAATTATTTTATTCGCAAGACAGTCTAGTGTCTTGCTTTGAATAACTATACTTGCGAATTCCGGGAATGGGGAATTTGACATTATTGTTATATACCATTTGTAAACAATTAGTCCAGTCAATCTGTGACCAGAGGTAAAAGAAATTGCACTAGAATTTTTTTCAGTACTAAAATGTGAGGGAAGGTGTCCTAGCTGATTAACATGCTAAAAATCCCCCAAAATTCCTTCTGTGGAACATGGCGAAAATCGAGTTTTTCTTACTTCTACCTCTAGAAAACCATTGTGGACAGAATGTTCAAATTTTGAAATCATTTTTAGGTCAATGTACATTATTGGAAAGCTTAGAAACACTAAAATATAGATCATAAAACGGTTATATTTCATTTACCGGTCAGTTTCTCGTTATCCTAGCTCAAAGTTGGAAAAATAGTGCATGCAAAATTTGCACAAAATAAAAATTTATGGCATTTTAAATCTTGTATAACTTCGGCTGGATAGGCAAAAGCAAGATAACCGCAAGACCTCCGCTCCGCCTCCAAAATGCTTAGTCCCAGTCTTCTCATGTGAAAAAGCACTGAATATTAAAAATATAATAACAATATAGATTAAGGCCCAAAAATATGTACAAAAATTCAAGGTTAGAGCTCGAAAACTGCAGCCTTTGCCAACTCAGTTGCATGGGCCGCTGGTTCGATTCCGGCCTGACTAGGTCTAATAAATGTATATAAATTTCCACTCCATAATTTCCATCTACAATACGTTTCAACTATTATTCAATCGAGTGAGATGCGAACAAAATCTGGATACGAGAGTACCCGGTTATTCCGAATGATAAGTATACAGAACATTTATTATTCAGCAACTTTGTAACCCATGCAATTTTAATTTTATTATTTTTCATTACTTCATTTTGTTCCAAACAAGGGGCAAGCAGGTATATCATTGTCTCGTGCGAGCTGGTTAGGCCACATGCAAATCTCTTCCCTTTGCTATAGTTACGAAATTGTTTGTGAAAGCTTATGGTATTCTAAATTATAATTACCCTCTTTTCCAAATCAATAAGTAGCTTCATTTGACTGAAGCTGCAGTAGAAAATTTGAAAATGCAATCTGTCCAATCAGCTTATAGTGCAAGCGATATTTCCTGCGTCTATGTTAAACTTGACGTGACTTAGGTGCTGTTTATATGTATCGGAAGCCAGACTAGCCCAATCAACGGGAAACACTGTACGTCTGGAGGGATCTTGTTCCACAGTTGTTTTTGTAGTAGAAGCTTATTTGGATGAAAATGGAATTTATGGAATGAGAGTTCAGAAATGCCGCCGCAAGCTGTTTTGAAACGTTAAAACAAAAAAAATTATGTGAAGCTGGATAAAATATTCTCATATAGTTTACAATTGTTACCGGTCTGTTTCCGCTAACCGGGTAAGTCCGGCTTCTACGTACCTAATCAAATACCACATTGCCCTTGCAAACGAAATTATAATTAAACCTGACCTGATGCTCGCTTAGAATATAAAACTTTGCATTAATACTGCTAGCCAATTTCAGTAGAAGGTATAAAATATATATATTAGCCTGTACATGCAGTAAAAGGTTAAATGTTAACACGCGCATGTATTTATGACCAAATAAAAAGGACGAAAAATCTGTATCTGGGTGACTATAATATAAGTGAAAGGTTATGACTATCGCCCGTATTCTAAAAGCTCGCTCACTGATCTATTATTCGCATTCGCTTGTCATCCGCATATTCCTTTCCTTTCTGTTTGAGAACTGCATCCCTATCACGTACTTCTTCATCACATTTATCAAAAGGAACCAATTCAGGTATCTTTGTGCGAAGACGTCTCTTGAATAACATCTCATCTGGGGCTTTTCCAGTAGTCCCATGAGGTGTTTAGTGTCTCTTTCTTATAAGAGATTTATATTTCAACCAGAAAAACTTACTAACTTGTACATGTGTTACTGAAGTACAATAATCAATATGGCCGACTTCTACGATCCATATTTATACCTAACTATCCATACTAATCTA
Source organism: Paramuricea clavata (assembly GCA_902702795.2). Classification (NCBI taxonomy): domain Eukaryota; kingdom Metazoa; phylum Cnidaria; class Anthozoa; order Malacalcyonacea; family Plexauridae; genus Paramuricea; species Paramuricea clavata. The sequence goes on along the minus strand of CACRXK020015981.1, from coordinate 852 downwards.
TTATGCATATATTAACTGTACATTATCTCTAAACACTATATCCCTTTTTTTCTTCTAATTTTTTTTTTATAATTAAAATTGTTAAGTGTATCTAACTGTTAAGTATGTCTAACTGTTCGCAAAAGACAATGTTTTAGAACAATTATTTTTAACTTCTAATTGATAATCTTAATGTCTAATATATACTGTTTGTACTTATCGTTACGATGCCTCTTCATAAATCAAGTCTCTCTGGAGCTCTTCCTTTTGTACTTCTGGATGAACGTCTTGGTTCAGCAACGACCAACGATTTATCTATCACTTGTTCATTAGTGTCCGGTTCTTTGAAATGTTCCGACTCGTCAATATGTTCATTTCCCGATGGTAAATCTGATTCTTCAAATTTTCTAACGTGTGAAGAATTGCGTTTGTAGCAAACACCTTCACCTGATTTGATTGTCACTTGTGAACCATTCACGTCAACGATCTCGTAAGGATCATGTTCATACATAGTTGTTGTCTTACACGTTTTACGCTGCTGCAGTAGAACTTTATCATTAACTTTGAGGTCAGGATATTTTGCATTCTTCTTGTCATCCGCATATTCCTTTCCTTTCTGTTTGAGAACTGCATCCCTATCACGTACTTCTTCATCACATTTATCAAAAGGAACCAATTCAGGTATCTTTGTGCGAAGACGTCTCTTGAATAACATCTCATCTGGGGCTTTTCCAGTAGTCCCATGAGGTGTTGTACGATACGCTGTTAGGAATTTGTTAAGTTCCTCCTCTAAATTTCCTCCTTGCGCATAAGAAATTTTAATTACTTTGTTTAGATTTCTCATCTGTCTTTCGATTTCAGCATTTGCTTGTG
>CACRXK020015980.1:7500-11753 GCA_902702795.2 Paramuricea clavata | reverse complement strand
GTATTGTTTGCGTTGTTTACGCGAAATTTCTTCCTATGTCTGCACGTAGATATAATTTCCATTCTTTTATTGAGTAAACAGTTTTGGTTTTCTTTCAAAATACAAAATTTTCCCTCTAAACATAAATTACATCGTTTTGATCCTCCCGTGTACGAAGTAGCCATAGATATCTTATATACACTATAGATAGTGCATCTAATTATTCTGCAATTCAAAAATTGAAGCCGTGATTGCAGTCTCAGGTCGTTCCCATGAAATGAGAAGATTCGTATGTTTTCTATTTCTTAAACAGGGAACTTAAACATTAAGTTAAACCTATTCCAAATACATTTTTAAACTATTCAAATGATGGAAGTTATTGTTGTTTTTAAGCGTTTATTAGCAAGTGGGAACGACCAACATGGCCGCCATCTATTCAAATGGGGGTAACCGCTGGAATATTCTTGGCTTCAATTTTACTAAAAGAGATGCGCTATCTAGTGCATAGGCCTATATAAGATATCTATGGAAATAGCGCGTTTCAAAATTTGCCAATTGATATTAAAATCTTTCTTGTTATCTTTCAATGTCCAAATATAGTTCAGTTTTGTTTGAGTGCTCTTTAATTATGCTCGAAAGTATAGTGATGGTTAGCCAAACGCTCTTTAAATGTATAGTTGATGTCATGCCAATATAATTCATGATCGTGTTAGGGTTGCTTGTTGTGACTGTTGCTTTGTATACTATGTCCTTAGTCATGCATTGTTTCTGAAGTGGGCATGCATATTGCGTTTTTCGAACAACTTGCCCTGTGCCTTGTTCTTCCTATCTATATGTGCATTGTGCTTATAGTGATTATAGACTTAACATTGCTCATGAAATGAGAAACGTAAACTAGAGTGCACGACCGATATACGGGTGCGAATGTTTGTGTATACGAAACGCAAAGAGTGCTCAATATCATAAAGATAGAGCATATATGTAGGACTGCACTGGCGATAAAACATATAATACTTTTGTTTGTGGAAACTCATAAATTTATATTAGCCTACTGCGGTAATAAATTTACGCGGTGTTTCCACAAACAAAAAGTATTGCATGCAGTTATATTAACAGTGCACTATATATATATACACATGCATGCAGTTTACTCTGTCCGGCTTTGCCGGACAAACGTTTGCTAATTACTCATCTAATTTTCATTTTAGCGCCGTCGTATCCGACTTTTCCGCTTTGCTCGGGGACAACCTCAATTGACAGCCTATAGTATGTATAATTGCCTTAACTTAGACTGCGTCACCGAAGTCTCCTATATAATACACCATGCAATCACTAGCTCTGCCTACCTTGTTCTCACAGGTTTTCGGCGCTGCTTTCATGAACACTGACTTTTTCAAATGATAACAACCACTCACTGTTGCTACATTTATATCTTTTTATCCGAAGCGATATATCCCTGCCTCGCAAATGGAACCGCGGAAATATCAGCATAATTGACCTATTTCAAATGGACAAATAAAAGTTCTTTATGCAACAAAAGTATTAATAAGCGTAATTATATAAGTCAGCATCAGTTCCTCAAAATGTTGCAGCAAAACTTCCTAAAAATGGTTTGTTCTTTATGACGCGTAGGAAAGTGCAGAAAAACCTCCTAAAACTAATTCGCCCCTAATTCTGAAACAAGACATGTACACATCCTTAGAATGTTGCAGCAAAACGTTCTTAAAAAATAAATGGTTTGCTCTGTTCGTAAGCATAATTAATTATGTAATTTAGCATACAAAGAGATAATTTTATACAAGACGAATCTTACAAACGAAGGCATGCACAGTGCATGGCCTTTTACTTATATATAAGACGTTTTCCCTGTCTATATTAACGATCGCGGTTCTGCAAAATTGCTCTTCAAAATGCTATGTAGACGTTGGCACTAAACTCCATGCTTCGTTTCCTCTGGAAGACGATTAATATATACTGCGACAAAGATGAACTGTGATTTGGTAAAGAAAGGCCAGACCAGAAACGATGCGTATTATATTACTCAAGGGAAAATTCGCATTCAGTTAAAGAATTAAGTAGCCTATATAGTACCAAAACCGACCAAAATTATATTTGGCATAACGCTACTGTTTATAGTAAACTAGCTTTTAGGAAGTTTTACTGCAACATCCTTAGGATATATTGTTGCAGAATTGGGGGTGTAATTATTTTTGTTATTCTAATTATCCGATTGTAATAATCCAAAGCAATTTCTTCCTCGCGAATGGAATCGGAAATACCAGCATAATTGACCAAGTTGGCCTAAGCACACAAATAAAAATTCTTAATGCCACAACAATGTAAGTGATGTATTAATTAATAAGCGTAACTATAAGTCAGTATAATAAGTTCCTCAAAATAGTTTGCCCATATAATGTTGCAGCAAAACTTCCTAACAATGGTTTGTTATGTGACGTGTATAGGAAATTGTAGGAAAACCTCCTAAAACTAATTGGCCCACAATTCTGAAGCAAGACATCTAAGAATATTGCAGTAAAACTTCCTTAAAAAATGATTTGCTCTTTTCGTAAGCATAATGATATAATTTAGCATACAAGGAGATGTTTACAAGAGGAATCTACAAACGAAGAAACATGGCCCCTTATCAGCATGAACTCCACCTTTGAATTTACTATATGAGTAAATTGTTAAACACATCCGAATTTATCAATATGATAAATTCGCGGCACCTAACCCCTAACACTATAACCCCTAACCCCAGCCCTAACGCTAATCTAACTTTTTTCATAAACTCCATGCTAATTCGTTTCGTCAGGAAGACGAACAGCATACTGCGACAAAGATGAACTGTGATTTGGTTAGAGTGCAAAATTGGTGTTTTAACAACGAATTGTTATTAAACCCAGGAAAGACAAAGTTAAAGGTATTCGGTAGTCGTCAAATGAGATCCAGAATACCAGATATGATTCCCGTCTGTCTTTATTAGGAATTAAGAACTTTGGTCCATTCACTAGCAATTAACGACCTAACAACCTCGTTCCCAGGGCTTTCGTATGAGGACGAGAGGAGAGACGAGAAAGCCCTGGTCTGGACCGGTCACGTGACTACCCAAAAAGTGGCAGTATTTGACAGCTACTCGTCAAGGAGTGGCGAGATATTCTTTAATGAAATATACAAGTCTTCGAAACAAATAAACATCCAAAAGACTTCTCAATCGATATTATTTATGTGTATAGCGAAGTTTGGCACGAACTGATCAGCTGAAATATCTGAAGACCCCGTCTATGTTTTCTAAGATATATCGATATATACCGAATTTACGTTTCTTGTTTTTCAAGTTCCAAATGTGTTTGGACAGCTCAGTGGATTTAACATAGCTCGTATCTTCGAATGAGGTCTTGTGGTTGTAATAACGTTTCTTAAACGGGTTTGACGTCATCCCAATATAATCCCGAATTACTCCTGCATGCGTGTGTCGTCCTTAACCTCGGCTTTATAGACAACGCTCTTTATAAGGTAATTATTGTTTAAGGGACATTCGGTGCTTTCTCTGCAGTTGCAGTTGTCTTTGGTAGATGCTACTACAACACTTTTACTCTTTAAAAGGGTACCGAAGTTATGCTTGGAGATGACGATTTTACAGTTATCCATGCAACTATAGCTTACTTTGATCGAGTTTCTGTTAACTGAAGATCTTGTGTAGCGGGTTAGACGCTAGCGGGTTTGTCGACGTGTAGCGGGTTTGTCGATCAGGTTTAGAAAGTTTCCACCAACATTTGTTCTTACGTTCTTGCTAAAAGGTGGGTTAAAAACCAAATTATATTTCTCGTTCCCGTTCTATTCTTGTGGTTACTATATTTGGGGAGTAGCGTAAATTCGTTGGGTAATGACCTGGGTAATGACTACGGTGGAGCGCTGCTTCATAAAGAGGTGCAGACTTCGAGAAAGCTTCTTAATTGGTTTGATGATAACTGAGAAATTCGGTTGCCAACAGAAGATGGGAGATGCTTTGTAATTGAAGGAGGATGGTGCGTTGGGTATGGAAATTATGAAATACAATAACGTACACAACATAACATAACACTCGCAGAGCTAGTATGGTTCGATGCTGAATTAATATAAACGAGTATGTTTAATCACAGTTATTTTAATAGATGGTTTGGAGACTCGATGAAAGTACAATATAACTCATTAACTATGTTATTGTCCAGCTTTATGCAAGAATTTGGTCCTATCTCGTCACGTGTGTATTGTATTTTCGCTCAATAACAAGT
>CACRXK020015980.1:0-5000 GCA_902702795.2 Paramuricea clavata | reverse complement strand
CTTGCTAAAAGAAGCGAGGAAAGACGCCAACGTTTGCTACAAGAGACTGAATGACTGAAAAATTTTATTCAGAAATCCGAAAAATCGTCAATGAAACGTGCAGCCAAACAGTTCATTTGTTCATATAAACAAAACGTTGGGGCAATAGATTGTTGGAAATCGTAAACCTAATGAAAAGTAAGTTTGTTTTAAATACTGATGTATTGTTTGCTTTATAATTGCTTTAAAAACTGATCGTTGTGTATATTAAATAAAAAAGACAGCATATAATTTCAGTGTATTTTTTATTAGGCTAATTACCCTTTTTTATTATATTAAAACTTCAAATAAAGAGGAAAGCAAAGTTATTTTTATGCGACGATGCGAGAATATGAAATCATTTTTTCCTAACTCAAAGTTTATCGATATAAAAAGGTAGTTTAGTTTTAAGGACATTTTAAAACGTTTAGCGAATTGAGACAATTTAAATAGTCGATAAATATTAAGATAAATAAAGTCCAGTATATGCATGACTTTAAATTGAAACAAGAAATAACAATGGGCAATAAAGGATAAAATGTATTTGCTGACGTTTCGTTGTATACCACACAACATCTTTAGAGCATCTTAAACCTATTTACAAGAGTATGGTATACATAAATTACAAAGCGTTACAAAAATCAAATAAGCGATTGAGAAGAGAATATGTATATGTTTGTCAAACCCTCCGACACACACACGCGCGTATATGTGAACATAATGGGTGTTTCGTCGTTGACTGGAAAGGAAAGTTCTGTTTCTACAATGTCCAGTATTCTCGCTCATACTATAAACATCAAATTTACTAAACATCACATTTCTGCGTCTGCTAGTTCGGATGTATGCTTATTCATGAGAGCCTTTCAATATTCCAAATTTAATACAGCACTAAACACTAACATTGGGTCAGTTCCTCATGTGTAGGTCTAATTACTAACTTCTTATTACCCGAACGCGAGGTTTGTACAGAGAAATATCGGACAGAAGTCTTTTGTACTGAAGTCTTTTTTGTGTAAAAAGACGGAGGTCCGATATTTTCCTGCATGTACGTACTGAGCAAGCAAGGTTAATAAAAAGTCTATTATATGGCATATATAGGCATTTATACTTGAAACAAACAAGAAATGCATGATTTGAAAGGAATTATTGGCATACCAATGAAGATTTTATTGCTTCCTGAGCTTAGGATATATAAATAGACAAACTTGACATGGGACACATGGGTATTTTCCCCGTAATTTTCTGATCACATGAATGTAATGCGTGCAGGAAAACGGAAGGGAGAGGTGATACATATCTATAGCAGAATGCGCATCTGGTTCATTCTGCTCTTCGCTTTGGTAGCGCAAAGTCGTCTGTATCTTAAAGTCAAGTTTTTCCATCAGGTAAATTTTCTTTCATTTTATATCTGAAAGTTGTAATGTCTAGGTGTGTTCCAACTATTTTACTTCTCGGGCATTCCTTTGTCCGTCGTTTACGGGACGACCTGGAAGCGCACTTTGATTTACGCGCTGCCCCAAATTTTCATCTACCCGAATCGGGCAATGTTTCTTTGTTGGGTACGGGTGGCAGAACCGTAGATAAAGTGCTTAAATATGATCTCTCATGGGTCAAAAAGTATAAGCCCGATATCGTGATTCTCGAAATGGGCACTAACGATTTGTCGGGTCACACCCCTGAAGTAGTGGGGTCGAAACTCGATGATCTTGTGCACGTTCTGCGCGATCAGTATAAAGTTTGCGTTGTTGCTGTGTGCCAAGTGATTAATCGGAATCTGCCTCACACTCAGGCACCTGATAATGCGTTTAATACCAAAGCCGCTCTTTTACGCCAGTACCTGTCTGTTGTCCTTGCTGAGGAACAAGGCATTTTTGTGTGGGAACATAGGGAGTTTTCTCACCCTGATCGTCTCTTGTTGTCCTCAGATGGTGTGCACTGTAATGCACAGGGACAGTACTGTTTATACCGTAGCTATCGTGGGGCCATCTTGAAAGCTCTCACCATGTTATAGTCCTTAGCTCCAATATGTGTTCATTTTACGCCGTTGGTACAGACATTATTATTGCATAATTGTTTGATAATTATGGTGCACTATATTATATACTCTTTTATATTTTACCCCTATGTATGTGGTTGCCGTTTATGTACCACTACTATATGTTTATGTTATATGGGCTAGAGCAACATGATTGTTTTCAGATGCCCACGTTGAGACTTCAACATTGGGTTTTTTCTACACAGGACATATTCATGATTTGCGCTGGTTATATATACGTACAATTCGCAGCTTCTTTAATAGTTTATGTATCTGTTTTGTTTCATGTGTGTGGAGTGTTCTTGTAGTTTCCTTGTGTTGTATATAAGATGTCTTTTCTATAGTTATAGGTATATATGACTTGCCGATCCTGTGTCAAGGAAAAAATGCATGTCTAAGTGGGATAGAGCAATTATTGTTTTCAGATGCCTACAGTTGTTGTCAATATATTGTGGGACGGTGCGGCATGTTGTTTTCAGATTGCCCTTGTATATTATTTTTTGCGGCGTTAAAGGATAATCAATTGCGGCTACCTTCGCTGTATGCCATGATTATTCTGCTGCTTATATGTTGTTTTATTTGTCACCGTTGCATGAATATGTAAATGGTTGTGCAATATGACGTCTGTTATTTTCCAAAATTCCTCTTGTCTAATATTCCAGGGCCTGATGTGGCCCCTGTTAAGCAAAGTCTTCGGTCTTTAGTTTTTTCTTTCAGAATGCCTGCTACTCGACCTAGCACAAGAGTTCAACGTCGTGCACAACCAGCAGCACCACGTCGTCCATCCTCTCGGAGAAGAACAGCAACCGCCAGTGCCACCACTATGCAGCAACCAGAGTCAAGTGGAGTTAGTTGTGAGGCGTCTTCCTCCGTGGCCACAACGTCAGCACCTGATGCAGCATCGCCAGCGACGACTGTTCCTAACGAAACGGTTCAACGGATCGTCTCCGCCGTCTCCCAAGCTGTGCTAGCGTCACTCAATGGAGCCTGCGCCACTACTCTTCCGCCGCCATCTTCAGCTGTGGAAACGAGGGAATTGCCTATGGTAGCGTCAGGTATAGCTAGTTTTGCAGACGCTACTATGCAGGGGCCGGTAGCGTCTGCCTTAAATAACCTTTCAGGTGAGACTAGTTTTATCCAAGTCTCACCGCCTGTAGAGCCGGGTCTGCCTAAATTTAATTCCATCAATGTACCCATTGATGCGAATGTGAGCGCAAAAGTTAAGGCCAAGATTTGGTCTCACGAATTCGTCGATTTTGGTGTTTTAATTAGCTCAGGGGCAGGTGATACCCGGTATCACTTGTCTGTGAGCTCCCAAAACGGTTCAGCTTTGCCGACGTTGTCTTTGCAACCGTCCCAAAAGCCGAAAGCCATTGCTAACATTGGTGCATGGACTTCGGCTTTTCAAATTTTTGTAGGGGTGTACACTGCCAAATATCCAATGGAGGCCCCAGCATTGATGAAATATAGTGAAGTTGTCCGGGATTTGGCCGTGCGAGGGGCTGACTGGCGCTTTTATGACTCACAATTTCGTCTCTTGCGTCAATCTAATCCGACCGAGTTGCCATGGGGGTTTACGCATTGGGAACTTTGGATCCGTGCACAGAATTTTAATAATGCGCGTTTTTCAAAATCTCAACCGCCTGTACGCAACAACTTGTCCTCTTCAATTGCCGGGCCCTTTGTTCCCAGCGGGTTTTGTCGCAGGTTTCACCGTGGCGATCACTGCCCTGGTTGCAATTATAAACATAATTGTTACAAGTGTGGTGTAATTCACCCAGCCCTACGGTGTAATTTTCGTTCCTCACAGCACACCTCTGCCCCGACCTCGGCCAAATCTCGTCCTTCCAACACCGGTTCGAATTGATAATCTTCAACCTTTATTATGTGGATATGATCCGGGATTGACATCTATTTTGTATACTGGTTTTAAGTTTGGTTTTTCTCTTCATTTTGAAGGAACGCGAACCTCATTTTTTGCAAATAATTTAATTTCTGCGCAACAAAATCCTGAGATAGTTAGTGCTAAACTCTCGAAAGAATTGGCAGCCGGTCGACTTGCCGGGCCTTTCGATTTCCCGCCTTTTCCCAAATTTCGTGTTTCACCCTTGGGGGTTGTTCCTAAGAAAGCCCTGGGGGAATATCGCTTAATTCATCATTTGTCTTTTCCCAGAGGTGATTCGGTTAATGATGGGATTGCACAAGAGCATGCGTACTGACAGTATGCTCGTGTTGATGATGCGGTTGCTATGATAAAAAAATTAGGTTCTGGTTGTTTTCTTGCCAAAACCGATATTAAGAGTGCATTTCGCATTATCCCAATCAAACCATCTGATTACGATCTTTTAGGAATTTTTTGGCAGGGACAGTATTATTATGATCGTGCTATGCCAATGGGATGTGCGTCATCCTGTCGTACTTTTGAGATGTTTAGCACTGCTATCGAATGGGTTGCTAAGAAACACTTGTCAATCCCGTATTTAATCCACATTCTTGATGATTATCTTATGGCAGCGCCTACTTATCACCAATGTCGCATTGACCTTGCTCGTTTCTTATCTCCCTGCGATTACTTAGGCGTACCAATGGCGCCAGAGAAAACAGTCGGTCCGGAAAATATCCTTTCGTTCGCAGGCATTGAATTAGATAGTTTACGCATGGAGGCCCGTTTGCCTCTGGACAAAACTGAGAAATGCAAAATTTTAGTTTCAGCCTTTCTTCGACGCAAAAAAGTTACTTTACGCGAGATTCAATCATTGACGGGTTTACTTAATTTTGCGTGCTCAGTCGTTGTCCCGGGTCGGGCTTTTCTGCGTCGTCTGATCGATTTAACGAAGGGAATAAAATCTGCGCATCATTTTATCCGTCTTACCAAATCGGTAAAAGCGGATCTCGAAATTTGGCGTTCCTTTTTAGATGATTTTAACGGCCGATCGTTTTTTCTTAG
>CACRXK020015979.1:0-11754 GCA_902702795.2 Paramuricea clavata | reverse complement strand
ATATAATTTGCATGGCTGGAGGTCTGTTTTACACCTTGAAGTGGAGCCATTATTTATCAACGCAAAGAAAATAAAAGTCGAATGCACACTTATACAAAGTCAAAGTACAGTATTCAGTAGCTCTCAAGCTATGGCACAGCGAAAGGAAACTCCAAAGATTATTTACCCGAAATCCGCTTTGTTTTCGGAATGCAAGTGTCGCCTTTGTGGTAGTATTATCGACAAGTAGTATTGCAACAACCTATTCTTAGAGCTAGCTGAATAGCGAAATAAAAACCTGCTTCGTATCGCAGAATTTGTGAATTGTGGAACTCGTGCGTGTGATGACCGATGACGGATTTTCTTATCTTCCTAAACTTAACATTAAATTAAAAGAATGGGGTCCAAAAAAACACCCAAGACAGTGAAGCCAATCGAATGTTTAATATTAAAGTATGCATATAGCGACTGGAGGAATATCGATCTGCAGAAATGATAAACAACTTCGACATAGCTGTAGGAATTAAGTCAAGAAGGCATCCTCTCACAAGCACAAATCTTCGGAGAAAATGTTATTTTATCTGATCTCTTGGAATTGAAACCATTTGCAATCAACAATACGGTATATGATCACTTTCATGAAGGTTTCTTCACAGATATATCATCAGATACATTAGCAACATTATAAACGAATTGTCGCTGCATTTGATGACTATAGCTAAACAAACACAAGAGGAACATTCACCAAGCACGCGTACCAGTGGACAACACATCAGAAGATGAAGAGGAATTATGACTGTGAATACTGTATTCTGTAACACTTGCACGAATAAGCAACAATGAAATGTATGGCTGTAGCACAGGCTACCAAGACTACCCTAGCTTGAAAGGATTAATAGATGCACAATTTGCACTTGTCCTATGTTATAATGCAACTATTCCAATTAAGGTTAGTGTCACAGACAATAGTTAAATGTACAATTGAACGCTAAAAAAGATCCTATTTTAACACATCAATAGCCTCACGGGAATACAAATTAAATTGGTATTCATAATATATTTGAGGTTTAAACTTATTGAAAACTATCATTATTCCCATTATTCATTTAGCACTCATATTATTGTACATCTGACTATTGTCTGTGACATCTTTAATTGAAATAGCTGTATGGGTACAGTATACTGTATAAATATGACATATATATTCAATTTAGAATTTTGTTCTGGCACTGCTGTATGGGTTTTTGTATACTGTCCATGAAGTAAATTGAGTTTATATATGCAAATAATGACATATATATGAGAGAGTGCAACTTGTGCCCACTTTAAAAAAACTGAGTTCAACAAAATTCACATTTGTGATTAATTGTGTATTCATTTGGTACAAAGTCAAGAATATTTCACAGGCCCAAAAATATTTGTCTAATCAGGTAATAGCATTCCCTTTTCATATCGAAACTACACTCGACACATAAATATTGTCATTGTGTTTTGCATACACTACAGCATAAATTGGTCTGCAAATGTCCGCCAAGGCATCAATATCAGTGCTTGTATCTGAATGCCTTTTCGTAAAAGATATTCTTTCGCTTAGAATTTGCAACCAACTCAAAGCAATTATTCAAGCCAAGTGATTCTTTTATGCATGGGCATTCGGTGAAGTTTATATGCTGTAGCAGTCATGCAATAACGACTGCATGGTACGTTATTAACACGCAATATACTACGTTTGGCATAAAGTGAACAAAATTGAGATAACAATATAATGGATTGAAAAGTAACGTGTAGAATTAGTTTTGTCTTTTGGTCAATTTCAGCTACATCGCAATCAATCTCTTCGTTGTGACATTTTAATGGCTGCTGAAAAACATTTATTGCTGATACTCTGAGTTTTATCGCACATAATTTTCGAGCTGGATTGTTTATCAAAGGCGCGTTCGCGATATACTGTAACGAGCAGCATTACTCATTTACACAAACGCCATGAGTTGGACATTCTCCTAACGCTCTTTTAGCGAAAAGTATCAAAGGCAAAAGCTGGTAAATCAGCGACTCGCCATATTACCGGTTGGAAAAATTGCCAGTATATACACACCAAAGGACAGCTTTTCCAAGCAAATAACCTGCTTGGGCTTCAAAATAGTGTTTGCATACAAAATATAGAAAACTGCAGACAAATAAGAAAAATAACACATTTTGAATGTTTTTGCATATTACAGTTGAAGTCACTTCTCATAGCACAGTCACTCCTTGGCGGGCCTTGAAAACACAACATTAAACCGGAAGTTGTAAATTACAAGATATCACATTTCAACCACCCTCCCCTAGGACCTCTTGTTGCCCTAATTTTTAGGAGCTCACGTGACCAGAGGGAACCAGGGTCTTCGCCGGAGCCCGAGCGCAGGTAAAAGACCCTGGCTTGCGAGGTTGTTTTCCCACCTGTTAGGAGTACGTTTATTCTTTTTCACTCTTTCGACTTTCAAAGTCTGAGTTCTAATAGCAAGACAAGGTTTCAAGAGATTACATACAATACTGTAACATTTTCCGTGCTTATTAATTTAAGGTGTCTTTATAGGAAATATATGTTTTTCGATATATACTGTATATAGCTTATTTCATCATGGAAGAATCTATATGGAATGAAAATATTTTAATTCAGCAGAAGTAGCATACTTATTACAGTAACCAATTGGGTAAATTGCATGAGACTAGTGCGTCTGACACTAAAGCCAGTGGCGGCGCCAGGCTTCCAAATTTGGGGGGGCATTTGAGGGGCAAACTCAAATTTGGGGGGGGGGCAAGATAGAATTTTTAAAAAGGTCGCCCCACCAGGAAATTCGCCCCCCCCCTCAAAACGTGGCGATATTCTTAGGAATATTGCCCCCGGGGGGGGGGGCGAATATCCTAGGAATATCGCCTCCCAGGGGGTGGGGCGAATACCCTAGGAATATCGCCCCTTTTTAGGACATTCGCCCCCCATATATGCGATGTGGTTTATTCAAATAATTTCGTGATACTTTCATCTTATTATTGCCTTACACGTTTGAGAATTTAACTCTGCAAAACTAAAGCTTTTTGTCTTTTTTTGAAACGTATTATTGGAGTATTGGCAAGTTTTACCATTCAGAGATTTACAAACTAATATTGAAACTGTAAAAAACAGTTTCATGTATACGCGCATTCACTAATGAGTAATGACAACTTATAAGCCATACATTTTCCGATAACGACAGAACGCTTGTGTAGCCTTTAGTCGCTCTTAGTGACTAATAATTTTTTTTGAGGGGGGCAAAATGGGGGGGGGGCAAAAAATAATTTGGGGGGGGGGGCATTTGCCCGGCATTCGCAGTTTGGCAACGTTTAAATACTTCTTATCAAGAACATACTTCAATTTATTAAGTAGTAGTTTTGATGTTGACATGTGGTGTATACATGTGGTGTATACATGTGGTGTATACATGTATCGTAGCTGTTCATGCCATAGAAATAATTAATTCTGATGTAAACATATACCAGCTCTTCGTGTTAGGTTTTGTTTTATCCTGATTCAGCTTTCGAATTTTAATTTTTAACATGATTATACAGATTTGTATTATACGCACTTGAATGTGGTGCAATTGCCGTCGTAATTTGATATTAATCAGCTGGTATATGTTTACCAATTTATAATGTTGTCGTAAATAATGATATTAGATGTAAACAAAATTCAAGAGGGAGAGTGCCTCGCATGGTTCTCGAGTCCCGTTCGCGCTCTTGCCGTTTGAACATCGTTCAATAAAGCTGTTAAAACAAACAAAACAGTCATTTTTATAACGAAATGTTGCAATTAAGAGGATATTTATAATCAGATAGCTCGTATCCATTGATATTCGTTTGCAATTTCTCAATATTTTTCGATGCAAATGGACGGAAGAAGATAATTATTGATATTTAATTCACCCCAGGATACTCAAGTACGCCTGAAAATGAAAGTCGAAAACATGTTTTAACACCCTCGATGGTTGATCGAACTTCGCTACAAACGATTATATACGACGCCATATTGATTGCATTAACTCCCAGAGGCTTCCTTTATTTAGCTCTTCCCATCACTCCTTGCGCGCTCGCTTTTCCCTCACTAGAAACTTCATGTAAGCCTCTGCGGAGGAGAGAGGACTAGTATATAATTATCTAGCATCCCCAATATAATGATAAAGAAAAATGCCTTACATTGATTGAGCAAAATATCCATAGCTCACTACTGCACAACTAATAGACTCTGCAGTGCTCAGCGAAAATTTCAGGTCAATAGCTTGTATAGGTTTTAAATTGAAAAATCACAAAACCAAATTCGGACAGGCCCTACAAATGACATATTGAGAAAATAAGCTTCAACGTTTTGTGTCATTATTAATGTTGGCTATATGGTAGTGTGATAGAGTACATTGTGATAAATGCGATAGAGTACATTATAAAATCCCTCAAAATGTAAGTAAATGTAAATCGCTTTTACTTTTCAAAACAAGTTGAACATGAAAGATTAAAAGCTTGAAAATTAAAAAAATACCATATTCCAAAAGAAATTTTGTGCGGATTTTTTCCCTATCGATACACGTGAAGGAGTCATCATTCAATTCAATTTACCGCACTATGCCTAGTTTTTAATTAAGCAATTTTTTCAAGCTGTTTGCCGACAAATAGTATAGTTTGAAAATATGTAACCCTGATCAGGGCCGTCCTCAGAAAATTCTTCAGGGGGGGGTGTAATAAGGTCAATTCAACCGACTGGTTCAAAAAAAATTTTTCAGGAACAAAAATTTTTCGGTCAGTGTACCATTTTAGGGGTCCAAAAATTTTTCCGGACGTACAAAAATTTTCCGGAACATTCCAAAATTTTCCGCACATAACAAATTTTCAACATTTTTTTACATTTTTCCAAAATTTTTACATTTTTCCTCAAAATTTCCCTAAAATTCCCACCACGTTCTTCCCTTTGCGCCAAAAATATTTAACCCAAATAGCAGTTCTACCGACTGAATAGCAGTCCTACCGACTGAATAGCAGTCCTGCCGACTGAATACAATTACTGGGGGGGGTGTCACACCCCCCACACCCCCCCGTAGCTCCGGGCCTGACCCTGATATAGTTACGAAGTATTGCAATTCGAACAATTATTATTGCTCATTTTATAGAGTTATGGGTTTCACGCTAAATTTCTCATCACTGAAGAACTTTGTCTTCTTCTATTTATCACTTCGCCTGTTCACGGAAGGTGTGGAGGAATTCCTAATCCAACCAACTGCTTGGTATTACTAAAGAATTTGGGAGAGTCAGATCTATTCCTTGGATTAACCTTGGCAGCTTATTCTGCTGGGGCTTTGTTATTCGCGCCATTTGTTGGAGTTATCGATGATAAATTTCAAGCATCAAAATTGATCACTGTTTCTTGTGCTTTTGTGAGATTCTTTGGTAATTTATTGTACTCAATTCCTATCAATGGATACTTTCCAATGTTTGGAAGGTTGATATCTGGTCTAGGTGCAGCTACAGATGGAATTTTGTTCAGCGTTCTTGCTAAAGGAACTACCGATAAGAATCGTGCCAAAGCATTCCTATATCTTGAAGCACTCTACAGTCTTGGTACTATGTGTGGCCCAACATTGGGTAGCGCTCTGACCTTCAACATGGATATATATGGTTGGAAAATCAATGCAGGTACTAGTGCATAACAATTGACATTTTTTTAGTCACTTGTATAATGTTGATGATATCTCCACCAAAAATCGACTCTAGAAAAATCTTTAACTGACGAATGCTAGTTAGAAATGCTTACACCCATTCTATGCTGTCTTATTTGTAGTCTCGCCCGAGGCATCTTGCTGACTGCAAGACAAATGACCTTGCCGAATGACAGCCGTATAATCCCTTCCTACACTATAGCGCAAAAAGAACTACACGACAAGCCAGAGATGCGAACTAGTACATTTTGTGGCCAGATTTCGGTCCAGTTAATCTTTTGCGTCGACTTGCATCGAAATTTTCTGATAGAATAGCCTATAATAGCTGCATGGAACCCGACCCCCTCCGTAGGCCTTTTTTAGAAATGGGTAAGATGCAACGACACGCCTGCGAACTATATTGTTTCGGCACCTAAATCTGAATTTCACATCAAGCATCATTTCACGTGCTCCTCCTCCCAATGATGCTAACCAACCTGTTGCCAGACATTTTAATGATAGCAATCACAATATTTCAGATATGGAAATTCGAGCCCTCTGTCCCATTTCTGGAAGCAACGATAGCCGCAAACGACATGAAATGCGCCTCATATCCAAACTTGGCACTGTTCACCCTTCTGCCATTAATGAACGCAGCTTTTCTTATGTTTAGTGCCATCATAGACATGTCTTCTGGATTGTCTATGATTCCATCTGTCCTTGCCTGTCTATAGCAGACATTGACAACATCTACTTATTACTTTTACCTTATTTCCACTCGTGTTTTGTTTTGATTACTATTTTCAAGAGGCCGTGGCTCACAATTTTTTTTTGCTAATTTCGCGAATCTCGGGTATGTGTGAGGTTTTGATAATTTTCGGCGTTTAAAATAATCGTGTTTTCGGCGTTTAAAATAAACCTGAGTACACATTAGAGTATAACTGGAGAAAATAAGAAGATTTTTTATTTTTCCTCATGTACCACGTATTCTCGATTTTGCTCGGTTTTAGTGGAGATTGTCTCATAGAACTGAACATCATCTTTGCGAAGTTATGGCTGGAATTAGTTTCTGCAAGTTGAATATATATCAGCCCTTTTTTTTTTCTGACATGCTATAAATCTAACCTCGATCATTTCACTAGTCAACTATATATATTTGTCATGTTTATAGAAAAAACATATTCAATTAAACATCAGTCTCTTAATATTTTTACAAGTGCTACTATACCGAGTATTGACTGAACTCCTTGACAACTATGCAATTAGCATGAGCAGGTACATGTACGCTAAGCGTACATATTTTTAACTTTTGCTTAATTTACGTGATTTATTCCTGATTTATTTTACTTTTGGGATAAGTAATAGGACCTCTACATGCGTCTGGGTTCTCTCGTTTGTGGCTAACTTATAACCATTATTTATTTAATGAATTTCTATAACTTCGATGGGGTCTGTAAATTAGAACATGGCGTGAAATATTGTACATTAGGTGCACGTATACCACAGGTAATTCAAAAAAGGTTGTCCTTTGCAAAACCTTAAACTGTAAACCTTAACTCTAAGCGCGCAAAGCTTAATGGGAGCACAAGTTTCATACTTAGTAGTTGAATATTGCAGCTAATTGTGAATGAGTTGTTTTCGTAAGGAGATATTTGCCATGTCTCTAAGAAATGGGCCCTATGTATTATTTCTAAACTGATTAAATGTTGCTCCCAATCCTCCCATTATGCTTTGTACGTTTAGAGTTAAGGTTTGCAATGGATAATCTTTCTTGAATCAGTTGTATAATGCGTGTGCTGTTTTGTGTGGGGGGGGGGGGTTGTGTGTCAATCCACTGGAGAAGTCTCCCCCCGACACGCTACAGACAACAGTATATACTTTTACTTTTTACTTCAAGTATTTTGTTAGGATACTTTGCAATTTTTACTTAGTACGTTTTGCCTCCAGTACGTTTTACTCTTACTCAAGTCGTTTTTTTCTTAATTACTTCTACTTTTACTCGAGTACAAATTCAAAGCAATTTAGGCACCACTGTTAAACAGTGGAAGGAAAACAGGAGATAAAAGTAAGAATACTTAACGTCTAAACACAGACATTTTTAAACCACTCCCGTGACCCCTTATGGAGGACATCGGAATTTACAATAGCCCCCCCCCCAAAAAAAAAAAAAAATCCCCAGCTAGGGGAAGCTAAAAGTTCACTAAAAATCTGAAATTTGAAAAATGCAATGTCCTAATATAGCAAAGCGACGGCATTATTTAAAGTGAGCAAGTGACGCCGGTGTGCCTTGGCCCTTGTGTGTACTTCAACACACACAAGACCGTTCAACTTTATCCGCTGGATGGCCGAAATTTAACCGGTGGATAGCGCTAAACGGGCTTTGTGCAACGCAAATTATCAAATGTTAAATTTTGTATTCGGTGGCTAGTCAGCTAAACGGTGGTTAGCGACTTAAGCGCCTTTCGAACAACCGGCCCCTCATGAACATGTTGGAACTGTAGTGGAAAGGCTAAATTGCCAGAGTAGTTAAAAATTAGTTCTAATAATTACTGTATTTCTAATACTAACTTATAATATTTTATTAGCCTTGAAATCAGCTTTGTAATCGGTTTTGCATATAAAGTCGGCTTTTGTTGCATGTTTTTGTTGAAATCTTGTAAAGTCTTGTATTTTAAGCTTATTGAAATTTCAGGATCTCTATCAAATTCAATATAAACTTCATGCAACAATACAAGTGGGTTGGTTTTGTATTTTCTTTTTCTATTCCACAGGTAACTCACCAGGCTTCATGTTGATATTTATATGGTTAGCCTTACTATTGTTGGCACTGTTTTTACAAAGTGATCTTGCAGAAAACTCCAGCAATGAGACCTCAGTTATTGAGAATGAAGATGGCCATGATCCTGCCTTGCCTAACTCAATAACTGTTGATAGCAATAATAGTTCTACTCCCTTGTCAATGGTTCTTGCAGAAACATCGGACAAGGACGTGGTTGAAGAAGACAGCGAGGATGATATTAGCTTGTCTAAATCAGTCGCTGAAGGTTGTCCTCCATCCTCAATGGTTTTTTGTCTATATTATCTAATTTGTTTATCTTTGTTTGTCTATCTGGTCATTTCATTTTATGTTCCATTATTGGCAAAATACCATCTTGGATTGGGACTTAGTTATGTGAAGTTAATTTACATTAATAGTACTTTCTTTGTTTTCATCTTATTCGTCGCTACCTCTCTCTTCTTGGAAAATATATCCGAAAGTATTTTTCTTTTCGTCACAATCTTTGCTCAGGTGATCCCAATTACAATCACGTTTTACTTTGGTCTTTCTTGGAACAACACGATGTCGGTCAATGAAAGTTATCTTCTCTTTTGTTCGATGTTATTTCTAAACGCCCAGTTCTTAAACATTCCCCTAGCATCGTCCTTGTTGTCAAAAATCACACCAGTAAAGAGTACTTCGTTCTATCAAAGTCTCACGTTCACTGCAGTGCATTTAGGAGCTCTTCTTAGTCGACTTACAGCGGGGGCAACGTTTGCTAAAATGCCAATGATATACACTTGTGCTGTTCTCGCACATTGTTGGTTATTTGGAATGTTATGGTTGTGTTATGAATATCGCAACTCTGCTCGTATTATTAATACTGATGCATGAAAATCAAGTACTCTTGCATTAGTGAATTAGGAAGTTACAAACTATGACTAGATACTGTATATTATGACGAATGTCACATGACAAAAAAGGTCATGCGCGAGAGAAACGGGATGGACATTAGTCTAGGACAGTATTGTAATTATAATTAAATCTATATTGTATTGTTAACATTAAATGTTTTGGGGGTTTTGGGATTAGTTTTAAACAAAACTACGACATTATACAAGGACGTCGGAAGCGGGGGGATGAGTGGGGGGAGTTGAGCCTCCCCCCCAAATAATTTCTATTTGTATGAGAAAAAAACACACAAAAGAACTAGAAAAGTGCGAAAGCAATTCAGATTTATAAATTCTGATAGAATATATTCAGATTTATTCTTGAGCCTCCTCAATATTGATTGATTTCCGACGGCCTTGTTGTAGGATACCTCTTAGCTGTAAAAAAACTTAATTTCATTGGTCAATAAGCAATCCAAACTTAATCGTTCTGAATCGAGATTGTACTTAAATCATGAACACTTAGCTCAAGCTTGAAGTGTAAGTATTAAACCACTATATGTTGTACAAAACATTATTCAATTTCCGACCTTAAAGGGAAATGGCAATATAAATTTTTATTTTCTCATTTGAAAGAATTTTTGAAACTATATATTAACTTATTTTACCAATTTTTTATATCCTGCTTAGTTCTTGAAATATTTTCACTTGAAGTACGAGATGTCCGCCATCTCGGATAAGTTTTTTGTTGACGTCACAACAAGGATTAACCATATAAAAGTATTCGTTGCTGACCAAATATTGATTGGTAGATGTATTAAAGGTTTTGAGTGATTTGATATTTGGAAGGGCAGACAGAGTATCGGTTTGAGCGCAAAATTATTAGTGGTTGTAGATAAAAAATATTGTGTGACCCCTGTTATGACGCTATTTAACAGTTATTCTACGAACTCGAGTCGAATATGAGCTGATATTATATACACAAGGTCTGAATTCACAGACTTTGCTTTCCGGATATTTTCAATATTTTTCTATTTTGTTTATGTTTTTATCTTCGCTCTTTCGGCCGGGTATTTTTTCAAAAATATATATTTTTAACCATTTTAAATTTTAAAAATTCATTTGCTAACCTGTAAACAATTTGTGGGAGTTTTCCCATGGTGTTTTTAATCCTGTAAAGGCTATAAAAATCACAGGACGAAAAGCGCACCTTTAATATGCTATTAAAGTAGGATTAATGGTGTATTTTATTCGTGTTTAGTCGCACTTAAGGGACGGACCATTTGATTTTTGATGGGGGGGTGGGTAGAATCCCAAAAAAAATATCGGGCAAGCAATTCGAACTTAAAAAAAATATCGTGCAAGAATAAACGGACAAAAAAAATATCGAGCAAGACTTTCGAGTGATGATCCTTATTTGCCATTCGGTGCATTTCCGCGTGTAGCCCAGGGCCGTATGTAGCAACCGGGGGGCTGCAGGGTCCAGGAAATGGCATTTCAGAGACTCTAAATTTAAAAATTCCCTCGGGCCTTCGGCCCTCGCTTTCAGCCCCCCAATCAAAAAGAGCTTCCTACGGCCCTGTAGCCTAAATTGATTGGAGGAGCAATATAATTCCAAAAATGGTTGTTATTTATATCTTTACTCCGACTCCTAGGCTGAACATGTACGTAAAAAAACTAGGAGAACTACGATTAAATCACGGCCGTAGAAAATAAAATAGGTTAAATTTTTATGGGAACGATCAAAGGCGAGGATATAAGAGAGAGATTGAAATTGAGCAGGAATAGCGTACAGGGGTATGCGTTTCGACCTAACAGTTTTCTTCAGCAGGGTTTTTTAAGAGGGGGTGCATGTAGATATAATTTGAAGAAGAGAAGGAAGGAGAGTTTAGAGGAGTTCGGAAAATAATGTGAGACCAAGAGGAAAACAAATTATTACGAAATAACTGAAAATAACCAATTACACAGTGAAAGGATGTAACTATACTATACATGTTATTAGTCAAATTATCCCACCAAAGGTCTTGTTGTTTGCGGGACATTCCAACACTACGCACTTTATTGTTCATCGTTTGTATTGGTGAAGTGAAGACAAAATTTGCAGGTCCTTGAGTTTGAATGATTGTGATGGTAAGGGTGATCATGTGACTGTAGGTGATTGCATCCAAATATGGTGTTCGTGGTGTAGGAGCTTATAAGACAGGGATAGGGGCGTTTGGCAATTAGTGATACATAAGGGATAAAAATAATGATAACACCGTGCAGGGTTTGATTTTTGTTTAAAATATATGAATATACAATAATAACTAAACATGTACATATATAACAAAACCAAAACAGAGATTAGTAATGATACGATATGACCAATAGATAGCTATAGCTAGTTCTGGTGTGGATTTTGCTACGTAGAGGATCCAAGTTCACATTATTT
>CACRXK020015978.1:0-11755 GCA_902702795.2 Paramuricea clavata | reverse complement strand
GGGGGGGGGGGGGGGGGGGGGGGGGGGCTTTTAAGCGAGAGATGTTGTATTTGCATGACATGGTCTGATGAATTTCAACGCTTACGCGTTGCTACTTGCTGAATAGCAATGTATCGATCAGAAATTTATTCATACAACTAGACCAACGTCTCAATAATTGGAAACTTACTTCAAAGTCGAAAGGTATCGTACAATGAAACTTTACAATGCGAGTATATTTGTAAAATTATGTGCAAGAATTTCTGTTCAGAATTTCCCGTGCAGGATTGTCTGATCCTGCACGGCTGTTGACCAATCAAATTGCGTGTTTCACTGTAGTTATTATATAATTGTTGTTACTGTTAATGATACTTACATTCCGTAAGCAGTGCCAAGTTGATGTTCTGGAACAACCAGAGCCACTAACGGCCACAATGCACATGCTACGATGGAGTACGATAGACCCATAACAACCTACACAAACACATTGGAAAAATATTTATCTACAATTTTACAATCTTGCAAAGGTGACTCAACTTAATCGGAAACAAGGCCTCAAAGTGACAGAAGATGGCGGGAGAGTTAATCACGACCCTTGGCATTCATCTTCTGAGTGCATATCCACACCGGGGAGCTCCCGGCCACGGTGGGATTCGAACCTACGACCTTTGGAATACTAGCCCAATGCTCTTCCAACTGAGCTACGCGGTCAGGACGGTTCGAGTAATAAGTTGGAAGAGCATTGGGCTAGTATTCCAAAGGTCGTAGGTTCGAATCCCACCGTGGCCGGGCATATTTTTCAAGCTCGCCCGGTGTGGATATGCACTCAGAGTAACATCGCAAACATATTATTCACCTGAGTACACAACACCAACACAGAAAAACCCCCCCCCAAAAAAACATATAAATAGTCGTAAAGGGAACCTAAATTTCAAGTACGACGACGTGGATTTTACTTTACATTTTACTTTTTTCCCCTTAAATTAAACAGGGCTGTTTAGGAAACGTGTACAGCTTCATCGCCCCGGGTTTACACCAGGGACGACGCTTCGCGCCTTTGGCTCGGGGATTAAAAACAAGCTTGGCGTCAATTAGTAGCGCTAACTGCAGTTAAAAAGTAGTTAAAAAGTAGTTAACTTTAATCACGTAGTTAAGTGTAGTTAGCCTTAACTGCAGTTAAAAAGTAGTTAAAGTTAACTATACTTTAGGGTTTTGTTAACTGTCCAAAATGTAGTTAAAAATGGCGTTTGTATAGGAGTGAACAACATTTTTCAGTTAAACAATAATGAAAAGCAACGTTTAACTGAGATTTTCAATCGCTATCTTCCCTGTGAATGTTTCCTGACAATATAAACTTCAAACGCTATCGCTTTGGTGTTTTTACGAAAACAGAACTTTTTGCACAGGAGAAGACGAAGTATGGTCCATTACACCAAGAAACACTGATATATAATTGCCAAACAGCTATACCTTGGTTTAACATAGGCATATCAAGGAAAAACTGCATTCTTTTATGATTTTTGTGGCAGTTTTTCCTTGTTTTCTTGTATATTTTTCACTGTTTTCTAGTGTTTTGAATAAAATTCCCGCCTATTTGCGAAATACGAGTCCACAATCATGTTGAAAATGTGTGTCAGCGGTCGTTATTCGCTGCTTACTTTATGTAATTTTGTGTTTAAACGCCCCACGCAAGCCCCACGCACAGTTAACTACGTGATTAGTTAACTATCCGACTAACTACGTTTTGTGCAACGCAGTTAAGTCGTGTAGTTAACTAATTACAGTTAAGGATTTAACTACAGTGATTAACGCTAACTACAGTTAGCGCTAACTACGTTTTTATACAACCGGCCCCTGGAGTGAGGAGGATTCGGGAAATATTACCCTCAGTGATGATATTTCCCTCGGGAAATATCTTCGGATAATATTTCGCCGAATCCTCCTCGCTCCAGGTCTATAAATGATAAATATCCATGGTATGTAAATTGCAATTAGTATGAAAATTGGATTTCCATACTATTTCCAACGAAGATCCATGCTATTTCCATAGTAAGGATTTGAAAACAATTTCCAGTGGTTGTCTTTCAAAGAGATTCGAAATGAGTTACCTATAAATTGTGTGTTTTAATGCAGCAAATGGAACTAAAATCCCATATGAAGGTTGGGTAGAGCTCAAGTTTGGGTTATGTGCCCCAACCAATGGCCATGAAGTAGTTGTGTCATCTACGAATGGGTACGAATACCATTTGGAGTTTGGACTGCGAAACGCACCTGGGGAGTTCCAACGTTTCATGAAAAACTGTTTAACGGACTTACGTGATGAAATCTGCATCCCGGAAAAGGACGATGTCATTGTCTTTAGTAAAATTTTTGAGGAACATATTGAACATGGTCGAAAGGTTTGCAAAGATTACGCCAACATGGTGTAAAGTCGAAGGCGAAAAAGTGTAAACTATACAGGATGTATCAAAAAAAGCGCAATCCTCGACTGAAATGTAAATTGCTAAACAAATAATAGACGAAAACGTTAAAGTTTACATTCATTTTAAAGCGTAGCCATTCAGCTTTCTCACAGTGGGTTGTTTCTTAAATTTGACTCATTGGTTCGCAGGTAATAATACTTTACGTTATTGCAATTGGAGATTAAAAAAATTGAGATGGAATAACAAATCGTTCTCATGAAAATAACTGATTTTTTCATTAAAACAAAAAATGTTGCATTTTATTAAATGGATTGTAACAATAAGTATAATTACGGCTTTTCTTCCACTATTTGTAACTCAGTTTGAAACTTCAAATGCGATATAATCTTGACTTGGATCATCTAAGCTGACTGACATCAACTTGCTATAATTTCTGTTTACATTACATCGCAATTCGATGACACTCTGGCTCAGACACCAGAATGTTTTGACGATTTTTAGCATTCGTTTAGGATTTTCAAACAACCTGGTCTCTTTTAAAATACTTTTAATTTGTTCTTACGTGGTTTTCCAGATGTAGTGACGACAACATTAAAGTTTAAAGAAGAAAATTCTAACATTTAAACCGACTAAACAATAACATAGCAAACTTGCATAATTAAACAGCAACTAAAAATGATAGGTTTTACTAAATCTTTTCCTGTGCAATTATTACTAGCATTGGAGACAAGGATAATAGTTTGTTTGAAAGAGAAAAGAACAGACTTTGAAGTAAGCCTAAAAGCGTTTAACTAGAAATAGTATTTCGAAAGTTATTAAGCACAAAAGATGAATTGCGTTTATTTTGATACACCCTGTATAAAAGAAGTACTGTAAGTTGTCTTGGTCGTATTATCTCATCAAACGGACATTGCCCAGATCGTCCCAGTTATCAAGCCATTGACGCACCGAGAAACATTCACCCAAAGACGGTTGGCGACGTACGTAAGTTACTAGGACTTCTGGGATATTACAGACAATATATTCCGAATTTCTCAAGAATTGCTAAATGCATGTTTGACTATTAACAGTCTCCACCAAATGAAAGGATGGAAACGAAAGGTAGCCCAAGTTCAACCACCAAAGTCCAATGGGAATAGCACCATCAAAAAACATTAAACTTGCTATTAAGCTGTCCAGTAAAACCGTGAGACTTTAACTTTGAAGATCCTCTGAGAGGTTATACTTGTATGTGTTGAAACCATGTTGATACTGTATCACACGAAATCGCATTAATTAACAAATATAAAACATTTTCCGTGTTGATATACAGTTATATCAACACGAGTGGAATTGGGAAAACGAGAAATTGTAGGGAAACACGACGCCCGAAGGGCGGAGTGTTTTCATACAATTTCGAGTTTTCCCAACTTCCACGAGTGTTGATATAACTATATATCAATACGGAAAAAATGTTTTATATTTTTTTTTATAATATAGCAATGTCAAAAGCCCGAAGGATAAGAAAAATTTCCGTGTTTACAAGCGGCGGAAAATTTCCTGTGTTGACATTGAGTTATATCAACACGGCTCTTAGCCAATCAGCGTTCAGAATTTACAAATGCTATATTATAATGCATGATATAAATGGTTACCATATCAGTCTATTTACCATAGCGAACATACCTACAAATAACGTCCATCCTAAGGTCACATGGCCTATTCCGAAATGTTTAGAAAACATATCGTAGATCGGTTTCATTACATTCAAATTCACAGTGCTGCCCTGGAGAAAGTGTTATACAAAAGCTACTTGTTCACTTGTTCACACAACTATTTATCGATAAAATAATAGACTTAGTCTTAGTTTATATGTCTAAGTTCACTTATGACTTATGTACCTCTTTGCACGATCACTGAGCCTGTGTATTGCTGTCTACAGCTTGATTGGGGCCATTCTGATGATTAGACTGATGAATTCGAGAAACAAAAAAGAAAAATTCTACTTTGTAGCAAAGAAATATGTAAACAGACCGAGCGAACAATTTGCTAAATGTTGACAGTAAAATAAATGTACAATCTAATATAAAATCAAATAAAATTTAAACTCTAACGAATATGAAAACTCATTTGGCCTATATATAGAAAAATTTACTTCAAACTTACCATAATACTGGCTTCTTTTGGCAAAAACTCAAAACAAGTAAACATTGTCAAGGGGAGAGCGCTGGCGTTTAATCGGTTAACTGGCCTATCTGCCCATGTGTCTAGTTAACCCATTGAGTCGCATTGCACCCTGATGCACCCTACTTTAGTATTTTACACTGTCTAATGTTTACAAATTGAATTAGCACTTGTGTAAACCCAAAATATTTCAAATAGACCCAAGAAATTTAACTGAAAAGCATTCGAGTTTACACGTTTGTGTTCATACGAAGCTATCAAGCGCTCCGCCGTTTTCACCTCGCTCCGTTTAGAAACCGTGCTCAAATTGTTACGGCAAAAGTGACGTGAAAGTTTTCAAACAATTTCGCTCCAGCGTAGAGTGAATTAGCGATGTTATTGTGACTTTTCTACGCTGTTTTCAAATAGCTCCGGCGTGGCGGAACACTTGGCGGCTTATTGTGACTTGCGAACACAAACACGTGGCAGGTTTTGTCGGATAATTTGCAGAAATTCGATCTGATCTAAAACTCCACACGAGTCAGAACACGAGTGAACACAAGTGAACACGAGTGAACCCGAATGAACACGAGTGAACACGAGTGGACACGAATGGAACACGAGTGAACACGAATGAAATACAAGTCTTAAGCGACTAATAACCCTAAATACGGAGGGCAATTCAAAACAGATTTCTTGTGATAACCCATACGTATTTTTGTCAATTAATGTTGGTAGGCGCTGTAGTTCCCACACCCGGTTGCTACGACTTCCCCATTCCGTGCAAGATTTTAGGGAGGGTGCACAGAGAAATTGGAACTATCACAATTAACTATAAACTACGCAATGGTTTATTTTCCAAATTTGAACTGTATCACATCAGTTGAAAAACAAAAACTTGTTAACGTGTCCGGGGGAGTACACCTAGGGGGAGGCGGAGTTGGGGGGATGGAGGGATGGGTTAGGGAGAAAACATTTTCGGACATACCATTTTTCACTAACTTACCGAAATTTGTACAATTTTCCGAGGCAATTTTCAGTAATATTTTCATAAATTTATCTAAATTTATCCTACAATTGCCATTTTTCAAAAATTATTTGTTAAATTACATTTTTTTGCCCGACGAGCGTGTCGTTAAAATTGCCCCAGGAGTTACGCCCTTGAACGTGTCTTAATATTAATATAGTTGTAATATATTCAGTATATATGCATGCTAATTAGATTCATGTATATAAGGGTTGTTTTTGTAACATAATAAACAGACTAATAACATAACATGGTGTCAGGATGGAGCCGTTTATGAAGCCTCCTTTAGAGATGAACTTTTCCACAACTGAACAGTTGTCGTTATCCGAAAGATGGAGACGATGGAAGGAAACTATGCAGTTATATCTTGGATTAAACATGTCTAAAGCCAGCGAGAAAGAACAATGTGCGGCGTTCCGGTATGTGATCGGACAAGACGGGCGAGACATTTATAACACAATGAAGTTTACACAGGCTCAAACGGACAAAATCGACGTGTTATTCGCGAAGTTTGACGAGTATTGTGAACCCAGAAGAAACACGATTATGGAAAGATACAAGTTTAATACGCGAGTGCAAAGAGACGACGAAACAGCCGATCAGTACGTAACTGAACTTAAATTGCTCGCTAAGAATTGCAACTTTGGGTCTCTTGAGGACGAGTTGATTAGGGACCGCGTTGTAGTTAACGTCCACCGAAGCACGAGAACGAACGAATATGCAAGTATGTAAATTGTTTCATTGAAATCGCGAAAGCTGATTGGTTTGCATATTAAAACATGTACGAATAGACCAAAGTGAACGAACGAGTGAACGAATGACGAGTTAGTAACTATGGGAGATACGTTACAACCCATTCGTTACGACCTACTTACTACAAAACGGACATGTCCTGGTACGCTTTGTCAAGTTCAAACTCAAATTTCTTGCCGGTTTTTCTGTCACCGTTTATAGGTTAACTCTATCACATTCCTTGTACTGCGTATCATCATTATTAATCGTCGTTGGTTGTCTATGACGATGATCATACATAAACAGCTACGAATTGCTACGAATTAAACATTCTTAACAATGTTTCCCATTCGAATGAATGCAAATGATTCCTATGTGCGTGCCAAACATTCATACATACAAATATTCATGTCAATGTGCTAAACAACTAGTGAACATGCATATTAAGTAAAATGTTGTTTAGGCCAGCGCTTTGATTGTTTGAAACGCCCTGGAGGATAGAGAACACATAACATAACCTGGCTGAAACAAAACACACAATGTGGGCTGTCTTGACTGTATAGCACTGAGTATAGAATTCGTTGTCTGTGCATATTATGCATGCCTTTCAAACTTAGCGTTATAACGTACGCGTAAACCATAGTCCATAGTTTCAATAATGCTTCCAAGACAAGTAAGACGTATAGGCGAGGTGGAACGAGCCGTGATTCATGAGCGGTATATGGACATCGGTCCGATCTGGGACGTGATAGCGAACGATATCGTGAGGCATGAGAGATTTCGTGAGATTCCTGCCAATGTGCAGGAGCTCTATGCTAATGTTGGAAATCGACGTGCAGCAAGAAGACTTCGCGATTTTATTGCAAGAGAACAAAGAGAGTAAATACGGCAGCATGTCGTGCACCAGTTGACGAAACGATTCCACGTTCTCGCTTGTCATCGACCAAAACAAATGCTCACACCTTTCTAATTCGCTGCAGAAATCTCTTCTCGGGAAATGTGAACCAACGAAGTCGGGGTTTAGAATTTGTTCAGTGCGAGCTCTTTGTAAAATGGACTGAGCGCACGTTGCTATTAAACTGAGCAGCGCATAGAGCTGCCTGATACAGGCAAATAAAGCATTCAATTCATCTTCGTCAATTATTTCTCTCTGATCTGTTGCCTCTTCTATGGCCGCATGGATTACAGGTATATAAATTTAAAATCTGAAGATTTACGAGTACTATATTTATGACCTCAACGTCGTCTGCCATATTTCGTTTTACCTCCTCAACAAACAGAAGCTCAAATCACTTTAATTAATCACACATGCATGCGCATACGAAATTGCATTTAGTTTAACAACAGTGCACTCTTTCAAAATTTGAATCTGAAAATGTGGACTTTTTTCTATACAATCTGTACGTACT
The DNA here is from genome assembly GCA_902702795.2 of Paramuricea clavata. Classification (NCBI taxonomy): domain Eukaryota; kingdom Metazoa; phylum Cnidaria; class Anthozoa; order Malacalcyonacea; family Plexauridae; genus Paramuricea; species Paramuricea clavata. The sequence goes on along the minus strand of CACRXK020015978.1, from coordinate 4,043 downwards.
CATGCAGCAAATTGCTTCATACGAATAGAAATATTTACACAGCTGATCACAAAGAATTTTAACACGATAGCTCAACTAACGAAACGAATATGCTAATTAAATTTGTCTCAGCCAATTGAAACCGTTCAGTTGAACGAATGTGGACGGTACAGTCGTTCAGTTAATAAGGCTATTCGTTCGTTCTCGTGCTTCGGTGGACGTTAACTTGTTTACGGAATAAAATCGGAGCGTGTGAGAGAACGGTTATTACGAGAACGAGAGTTAACGTTAGATAAAGCGTTAGAAATATGTCAAATAAACGAACAGTCTGAGGAACAACTAAAAGTACTAAACGATGTTCAGAGCGTCAAGGCCATAGGAAAACATAACAAATCAGGAAATTATCGTAGCAAATTAGATGCAAATCGAAGGCGTGATTTCAAGCATAACGGCGGCAACAAACAAGAACAAGTATCGTGTTGCGGAAAGTGCGGAAAGTCTCATCCTGCGAAAGAATGCCCAGCTTTTGGTAAGAAATGTTTTAGGTGTGACAAAAAGAATCATTTCGCTAAATTCTGCAAGTGAAAGATAATACATGCAGTAGACAAAGCGGGTACAGATGACGAACCGTTGTTTATTGGAGCGGTTAATTCAATTCATAACGAAGAGAATGTTTTCAAAACTTTATCAATCGAGGGAAATGAGATCAAGTTCAAGATTGACACGGGATCACAAGCCAATATAATACCCCTACTTACATTCGAGAAGATGAAGCTGAAACAAACCCGGTTAGAAAGACCAACAGCAAAGTTAACAAGTTACACTGGCGATTATCTACCGGTCGTCGGAGAATGCAATCTGAAATGTAACAACAAGACATTGAAATTTTTCGTGGTGAAAACTGGACAAGTTCCCATCATTGGTTTGAAAGCTTCTCAAGAACTGAATCTGATCAAAATCATCATGAATGTGAACAATGTGATTGGTCAATCAGCAGAAACCATTCATGAGAAATTTCCTAAAGTATTTCAAGGTTTGGGATGCCTAAAGAATCCATACCACATCGAAGTCGACCCTACGATTATACCTGTCGTCAGTCCTTTAAGAAGTACACCAGTTGCGCTCAGAGAGAGGCTGAGGTCTTCGCTAGATGATATGGAAGAAAAGGGAGTCGTGGAGAAAGTCGATGGTCCAACCGAGTGGGTGAATTGACAGTGATTATAGAGAAGCCAAACAGTGACAAACTACGAATTTGTCTTGATCCAAGAACACTCAATGAAGCTATCAAGCGAGAATACTTCAAGATGCCAACAATAGAGGAAATCACGACGCGTGTGGCCGAAGCCAGAGTATTCTCCAAACTGGACGCAAATCATGGCTATTGGCAAATACCACTAGATGAAGAGAGCCGATTGCTGACCACATTCAACACACCATTTGGCCGTTACTGTTATAAAAGGATGCCAGTTGGAATCAAGTCTGCGCAAGAAGTATTCCAGAAACGAATGTGTCAATCCTTTGGAGATCTCGAGGGCGTGGAAACAGATGTGGATGATATTTTGGTTTGGGGAGCCACAGTCGAAGAGCACGACGAACGTCTGATGAATACCCTACAACGATGTGAATAGCTCAACCTCCCTCTCAACAAAGAGAAATGCGAGTTTCGAGTGAAAGAAGTCACTTATATCGGTCACAAGTTAACCCGAGAAGGTGTGAAGCCAGATGAGCAGAAGGTTAAAGCCATTAAGCAGATGCCCCCTCCCGAAGATAAGAAAGGAGCTGAACGATTGCTTGGTACAGTGAACTATCTAGCAAAGTTTATACCTAACATGTCCACCATAATGCAGCCGATTAGAGAAGTTATGAAAAGTGGCGTGGAGTTTCAATGGGGAGGTGCACAGGAGAAAGCGTTCCAAGAAGTAAAAGAAATACTAACAAAGGCGCCAGTTCTTGCATACTATAATGTGAAGAAACCTGTGACGGTGACGTGTGATGCTTCAAAGAGCGGTTTGGGAGCTGCCTTACTTCAAGATGACAAACCAGTCGCGTTTGCTTCGAGAGCCCTAACAGATGCGGAAACTCGGTATGCGCAGATCGAAAAAGAACTATTGGCAGTTGTTTTTGCGTTCGAGAAGTTCAACCAGTACACATATGCCTGAGCTGTAGAAGTTGAAACTGATCATAAACCGTTGGTCTCAATTGTGAAGAAGTCGTTAACGTCAGCGCCACCTCGTCTGCAGAGAATGCTATTACGGTTGCAACGGTACGGCTTTACATTGAAATACAGACCTGGGAAAGAAATGATCAAAATGAAACAGCGATTGACCAGACCATGAAGACCCTGTTCTCAACAATCCGAAGGGGATGGCCAGAGACAAGAAAACAAACACCTTGCGAAATCCATGACTACTGGAATTATCGTGACGAGCTTTCAGAAGTAGATGGAATCTTGTTGAAGCAAGACAAGATTATCATACCCCTCAGTATGAGAGGAAAGATGCTAGAAAGAATACATGAGAGTCACATGGGCATAGAGAAATTCAAACGACGAGCAAGGGACATTATGTTTTGGCCAAGAATGAATGAGCAAATTGAAGCTGTTGTATCCAAATGCAAAACCTGCCAAGAATACCAGATGTCGAATCCCAAAGAACCCATGGTGCAAGGAACAATACCATCGAGACCCTGGGAAATGGTCGCAACTGATTTGTTTCAGTGGGATCAGAACAACTATCTGGTCGTGGCAGATTATTATTCGCATTATATTGAAGTAGTCAAGTTGGAAAACACCACCAGCAGAACTGTTGTGAATCATATGAAGTCCATATTTGCAAGACATGGAATTCCATCAGTCGTAAGAAGTGACAATGGTCCTCAGTACACTGCCACGGAGTACAAGCAGTTCGCACAAAAGTGGAATTTCGAGCATCAGGCTTCAAGTCCATATTATCCGAAATCAAACGGTTTGGCTGAGAAAGCAGTTCAAATCGTGAAACGTTTGCTATCGAAAGCAAAACAAGATGGAAAAGATCCATACCTAAGTTTGTTGGAGTATCGCAACACACCCATAGGTAACGTAGCTTCACCAGCACAAATCTTGATGAGCCGACGTTTGCGTTCGCACTTACCAACTACCCCAAATCAACTTCAGCCAAAAGTTGTTGATCCTGAGAGAATGAAAGAAAAGTTCGAAGAAAAACAAAGAAAGCAAAAACGATATTATGACAGAGGGTCCACGGAGCTTCCCGCAGTGCAAGAAGGAGAAGCAGTACGAGTACAAGTACAGAATAAGTGGAAACCAGCAGTGATCAAAGAGAAACTGGAAACACCTAGATCGTACATCATTCAAACACCCAATGGTCAACGATTTAGAAGAAACAGAAATCATATCAGAAAGCAGAAGTATGGTGTTCAGATATCAAGACAGTGGGAACCAATTGAAGATTTCCAGTCTGATGGTGCCAGAGAAGTTCGTGAGGAACAAGTCTCAGAGCCAAGTACTGGACAATATTATAAAACTAGAAGCGGACGATTGAGTAAGCCACCTGAGAGATATCAAGCATGTTAATTTAGTAAATTAAAGTTATAATGAACATAAAATTCACGAGACATTTATATTTAGATTGACTATTAAGTTAAATATATAATTTATAATGTGCTAGTGATATAAGATATGATACAGAGTGAATAGTGCTATACAAGAGCGGTTTACAATTACATTTACTGACAAAAGACAATTACTGACAGTTCCGCCTACGTAAATATATTGTGTAGAATTTAAAGTTTTTTGAGCAAAAAGCGATATTGTTCTGGCAAATGTTTTGAGTTGTTATCAGCGTCTTTCATGCATGCAGTGTGCCAAGACTCTAACGTCGATCTGTGTCGATAGCTTCCCTTGTCAATTATTTTTCCGTTCTTAAAATCAATTCTGTGGTCGTTTGCCCCCGCATGATTCGCGATATTAGAGCCACTCTTGCATTTTTTCACGTTTCGTTCGTGCTCTTTTTTTCTTGTTATAAAGGCCCTGCCTGTCTCGCCAACGTAACTCCACGAGCAATCTGAAC
>CACRXK020015976.1:0-11755 GCA_902702795.2 Paramuricea clavata | reverse complement strand
GCAAAAAGTCGAGAGTCGGCAAATGTCATCAGAAACAACAAAGTCAAAATATTTTTATTTTTTAACCACGTTTAACACAATCTATATATATAGCTTTACATAGCCATTCCGTAACAAGTACCAACGGCTGAAATACAAACTTTCCAATAAATATTGCTACAACAGTCAATAATCAGTGGCGGAAATTCACTTTTTCCGGTGTGGGGGGGGGAGGGGGCAAAGCCTCATAAATTTCCGACAAAACTTTGAAATGTCCGACGTACCCCCCCCCCCATTTGCACTCGAAAAGACTGTTTTTAGCCCACTTTTAGATCAAAATTTCCGAAAATTAGTCAATTTTCCGGAAGGTAGGGGGGGGGGGGGCGGCCCACCAAGATTTCCGCCAACGTCAATAATAATAACGTGATAACAAAAACAAAAAAGATTGGATAAGAAAATAATATCGCATTTGTTGCCTCAATCTTGCTAAATGTTTTCACATGTCATTTCATTCTATTAACTGACATACACATAAACTTCGATGAATTTTGACAGCCATCTCCAGGCTTGTAACAAAAATGTCACTTATTCATTAACGTACGTTTATATCAAACGAGAGCGTATTAAGAAATCCACGTTGATCACAATCTAACGATTCATACAATTGTGAATTCATAAATACGAGCCAGTAAAAATAGGCTTCTTTTGTCGTATGTGTGACTCTATCGGGTGGTAATATGTCTCGCACGTGATTGTAAAGTCCTAGTATTTATATGTAGCTTCACATATGAGTAATTTTTCGCGGAAATAGGTGCATGTAAAGCGGGAAGGATGGACAGTAATATATAAGGAAGCGATGAAACTAGTTATTAGATAATAGTTATTTGATTATTGAATGTTGTGGCTAAATTTTTGCGAAAGTTTTTGTTTTATATTGTACTGGATTATTCCTTTGATTGCATGTATATGCCTCTTGTTTACTTTAATTTCAAGAATTTGAGCATATTAAATTATGTTTCGCAAATATTGTTTGCTTTATGTTCCGATAACAGGGAATGAAATTAGTTCAGCCGTCATAGGCGTACGAGCGGGAAAAAACAGGGAGCCAGAAAGAAATTTACCCGACTTTTACCCACTGAATAAAATTTTCCGTGTAACTAAATTTCTAAAATTGTCGTTGGGAAGTAGACAAAAAGATTTTCCTATTTGTCGATTCCTCGTTACTTTTACATATTTCTGGTATTTTCAAATACCATATTGCATATACTGTCTTCTTTTTAAATTTATTTCCCCCAATTTTTGCCCGAATTTATTTTGACTGGGGTGCGGGACTGCCTCCCCCCCCCCTCGCCCGTACGGCTATAATCAGCCGTTGTTACGGATCGGTTATATATTGTGTTAAAAGTATTTTGACTTTGTTGTTTCTGATGACATTTGCCGACTCTCGACTTTTTACTCTCGATCGACTCTCGACTTTTTACTCTCGATCGACTCTCGACTTTTTACTCTCGACTTTTTACTCTCGACTTTTTACTCTCGACTCTCGACTTTTTACTCTCGACTCTCGACTTTTACTCTCGACTCTCGACTTTTACTCTCGACTCTCGACTTTTACTCTCGACTCTCGACCTTTACTCTCGACTCTCGACCCTCGACTTTTAGATACACTCACTAAATTTAGACCGTACAAACTAAATTTAGACCGTACAGTTTATACTGTTTTTCGAAATATAAGATATTCAAGCAAAAGTTCAAATGTTTTAAATACTGTTTTCTCAAAACAGAACATTTTGTGCTTTGAGATAAGACGGCTAAGACCAATTTGATCAGTTAATGTGTTTTTTATGCATAGTGCTTCAGCTGTTGACATATATAGAGCTCAGCGGAAACATATAAATTATAGCATCTGACCAATGAGAATTTCGCGTCACGATTTGAGACGCAGATATTCAAATTCATTAGTCATCGATGCAGGCTCTCAATTCAGCTTGAGAGCCTGTTCGCAGGCTACACCAACACAGAAAACAATTCATGATTATTAATAGACTTAATAGATTACATTGATATCGAAGGAACTAGACTCAGTTCCGAAATATCACATACTCGAACCGATCTGACCGCGCAGCTCAGTTGGCAGAGCATTTGGCTGGTGTTCCAAAAGTTGTAGGTTCGATTCCCACCGTGGTCAGGCATATTTTTTCAAGCTTGCCCGGTGTGGATATACCCCCAGAGTAACATCACAAATATCATTGAATGTCATGTTGAATGTCATGTTGAATGTCATGTTGAATGTCATGTTGAATGTCATGTTGAATGTCATGTTGAATGTCATGTTGATTCTCATGCGTAATTGCGTACTTCACAGTGGTGTGATGTTGCATGAAGACATTTTGCAGGCACATTTTCAAATAATTTGTGTGTTTGCAGGCACGCAAAAAGGTTTTCGAATTATGCAGTTTTTCTATGCATCGTGCCGTATTGATAGTATCGGTATCAGCTCATCCCTAGCACTCTCCCCTGATGAGTAAAATCGTCCACATGGTGTAATACAGGGTAAAATAATAAAGTAAGACGCATCTGGGTGCATTGCCACTTAAACGGTTAAGGTCGATTGAGCAATGTGCCCGCATAGTATTAATGGCACTTTATTTTATTGAAGGTTTTGAGGATTTTTGAATAAATGGCCCATTTTTATATCTGCGTGTAGATACTGTACGTGCTTTCAAGTTGTGCATATATATGTGCGTGTGTGCGTTAAATACTTAGGTCCACTAATTAGGGCTGTATACGCCTGTGAAGAGGCTGTAAAACAAATTTGGCGGCTTTCTACAGGATGACGAACTTGAAGAGAAAATTACAATCATTGAAATATTTATGAAGACTTCACAAGGTAGTACAAGCTGCCCGCGGTGGCTTGTTGATAACAGTAGCCTTTGTAGGGAAGAAGGTAATATTTAAGTTGTATAAATTTTAATAATACATGGCTTGAAAGTAGTCCTAACATTGTGTTAACTGCTTATGACAGTGATGTGGAAAAAACTATATAAATGACATGTACAGTAAAACAGACATAAGCCGGTTTTCCACTAGGCGGAATTTTGTACACGGAGTGGAGAAAGATTCCGCTCCGCGCGCAAAATTCCGCCTAGTGGAAAACCGGCTATAGACAGTGATATCGATATAACAATACAGTTTATATAATATGAGCAGTGAAGTGAAGATGAGGCAGAAATACCTGATGGAGTCATTGACACTGTGTTTAACTGCTCCAGATTTTGTGACTGACAATGAACATCAGTATATTTTAAATGTTGCAACTGGTGAAGTTAGCAGACGACCTATAAGTATATTCCGTACACAGAGGAATTAGCATACCCAGGAATATTTCTTGCATTTCTATGTTCATCATAGTGAAATTTGTAAATCTGAGTTAAGAAGATCTGATCGAAGAGCTGCAATGTGTGTAGAAAATATATTCAAAACAAAGAAACTGCAAATGAAAATTTTACTTGGACAATCTCAAGTCGCTTTGCGAAAATGCCAAGGAATCGTGGCACAATTACTGCTGGCCAACTTAAGCAACCAGGAGCAATATTATAATTTAATATGTGACATTAAAATTTTGTTATAAATTAGTCACAGCATTAAAAATTCGAATTATACTAGGGCTGTTCCAGCCTGCAGGTATAATTTAGGTTATATGAGGGAACGAAGGGAGAAGTATATGAGAATACTAGCGGTATGGCATTACCAATCTGTGCTTCACATCACATTTTAACCCAAAGAAATCTCTGGCAAAAACCCCAACACCCCCCTGATCTGACCCGTCCCATAATCCTCCTGTGGCTTATTTAACCCTGAGATGAACTGGGCGGGTATAAGGGTGGGAATCATATATTTCTCCCTTCGTTCCCTCATATAACCTAAATTATACCTGCAGGCTGGAACAGCCCTAGTATAATTCGAATTATATTTCGGGAACTCCGGTCGAAATTTATGAGAATACTAGCGGTAGAGTTTAACACTACAATGGTGAACCGCCAAAAAGAACTTTATTATTTAGCTCTGTAGATACAATAAGTCTAAAGACCTGTTTACAATTAGTTTAACCCAACACGACCAAAGTTTGGTGTTGATACCATTGGTCTATAATAAAATTGTTTCGGTGAGGTATAATAAATGAAAGACACAACTTAGGTTGGTCCTTCATAATCAGTCTTCTAAATTCAACCGTCATTGAGATGTAATGTTGGAAACAAGCTATCAGACATAACCTTTTGTCATCTGGGAAACAAGTATAAAACGAGTTGTCTTTGTAGTCAACAAGGTGAACGTTAGGGATCTGGGTTTTGGAGGTCGATTGTTTAGAACACCTCTCATCAGGTTAACAACATATGGATGTTGTCCGACTAGATAACCATCGATTCGTGGATGGGTTGATGACAAAGCCGATCTCAGAACATTCATGGTTCTATATTCCAAACCGGAGGCGAGTGAGTCCGCCAAAAAGGTAAGGACGTTGCTCAAAAAGTTGATGAAATTGGATTAATTTGCCTTGTAGAACACCAGCGGCTCCAACGCTGCCAATTAGATTCGTAGGTTTTGCGTGTGGAACTACGAGTGGCTGAAAATGAGTAGTTTGCTAACGTTCGAGATGTGAAATACGCCCAAATGTAGACGTGGGTACATCGGTGAATTAAGGAAGGGTCGGTTGGATCCTTCAAGAGATGTTTGTTGTTTGGTAGCAGGACAGGTTAATTAATGTTCTACCAGAAGACTTAGTAGAAGAGGCCACCAACGCTGAGCTTGCCAAATTGGAGCTATCAAGAAGATCTCTGTCTGGTCCGACAAGACCTTTTGAGGACCATGGGGACCAAGTTGAAGGGAGGGAAAGCATAACCCGCAAGTCCCTTCCAGCTCACCGTGAAGGCATCCCAATGGTGAGCCTCCAGAAACTGCCTGGATTCGAGGTCTGCTTGAATGTCGATCTTCCCTGGAAGGTGGTGGGCTATGACAAATAAGTCTCTCTGCTTGCGCCAATCCCACAGTTATAATGTCAGCTCTAGTAATAGCAACGGGTGGTGCCCCCTTTGTGATTTATGTAAGTAACCGCGGTGGAATTGTCCATGTTCAATGACACTGTCATTGAACGATAGTTATGTTCAGTGACACTGTCATTGAACGATAGTTTTTCAAGAGAGTCTTCATTGATGTGTAACAACTTCTCGGTTTGATAAATGCTGGTGAATGCCCCACCTCTGTTTCGAGGCATCGGAAAAATTGTTACATCCGGGGGAGGCACCGTAATTGGGCTGCCATTGATTGTCATAATATTCTGAAACCACCATTGGATTTCAGTTTTCTGTTTGCATGGAAGTTGAATTTTCGTAATTGTGATCTGAAGTGTGCAGGTTGCGAATAAGCAAAGCTTGAAGAAAACGAAAGTGGAAAGGAGCCTTCCAGATTGCCGGACGATAAGATTCTAGTAACCCCAACAGTTGAGCTATGCTCCTTAATGCAGGTTTCTCGATTTTCAGGATTTGACAACACAATGTTCGCCGTTTCTGCTTTGAACTGATACGTTTTGGTTTTCCAGCAGAACAGAAAGATATGCCTGCTTTAGGCCCAATTTTGTCATGTAATACCCCTGTTGTAGGCAGGTTTTTAGCGAGGAAAGATGTTCCATCTGGAAATGTTAAGTTTCTATGTATTGATTCAGTGAGCTTAGATCTATAACCGATCTCATACCGCCGTCCTTCTTGGGGACTTGGCAAAGGGGACTTTGCAAATTGCCCCCTTCGTTAACAGGTCTGACACGTCCTTGTACATAAATAAGTGTTTCTGACTCTGAACGGACCTGAGTCATTTTTTTTTTTTCAACAGGAACGCAACGAAAAGGAATTTTTAAACCGGCAACAACATATAGAATAAATGGATCTGCTGTCAGAACCTGCCACTGTTCGAAGTGGTGTGGTAATTTGGGGGCCGTTGGAAACGAGACTGGGGAGTACGAGAAAACTGACCCCTGTTGTTTTAAGTATTGTATTTAGTAGACTGAGAGAAACTTCTGCTTGGTTGTTTCGGGTCTTGGTTATAAATTTTGGGGGCCGTAGGAGCCAGATTTTTTGCCAAACCCCGTGATAGCTCGGCTTCCTTAGATGCAATTGAGGGAAAATCGTCTCCAAATAGCCATCGTTGAGCATTTGGCAATGGCTGGTTTGCCAAATCAATTTTTGATTTGTTAATGGATGCAAGTACCTTCTTGCGGCGGAGTACCGATAATTGTGAGTTAGCCGAACCAACTAAACAAAGGGATTGTTCAACAAGCAACTTGAGCTCAGTAGGGCTAACCGAGGGGCATTTCACTCCAAAAAAGCGTACGGGATTTTCGGATTTTTAAAAATCCGCGGATTTTTCCCGGATTTTTTAGCGGATTTTTGAAGAGAAAATGTGTTGGATTTTCCGGATTTGTTTGGATTTTCCGGATTTGTTCGGATTTTTTCCGGATTTTTTGACGAAGCGTACGGGATTTTCGGATTTTTAAACATCCGCGGATTTTTTAGCGGATTTTTCCCGGATTTTTAGCGGATTTTTGAAGAGAAAATCTGCTGGATTTCCCGGATTTGTTCGGATTTTTTCCGGATTTTTTGACGAAGTGTACGCGATTTTTGGAGTGAAATGCCCCTCGGGGCTAACAGGAAGGTTGTTTTCTAAACGGTCATGTAATGTGCATAATGGGCCTGTGATGTTCAACATAGCACGTTGAACAACAGCGAACTCTTTATCTCGCTCCTGCACAAACTTTCTATTTTGATATGAAACATGAGACAACATTGGTGGATCTAGAGTAGGAGCAACGAGGGAATCTACCTGAGGAATAGCTTGTTCCTCCAAAATATCACAAATGTGATCAAAGGATAGTTTCCTTCGAAAATTTTTCTCTAAAAAGTCCTTAAACTCCTGAGATGGAGACCACGAGGTCGTAACAGCTTCGGGGTCGTATAAACCTGGCTGACCTTCGCTAGCGTTGCTGAGTTCAACTGATTGTTGTTTTGAAGAATCAATTCTGTCGCCACAAATATCATCGCTAGTGTTTAGCTGTACGGCAGAGTTTGGTGGCTTAATAGCCTGCACTGATGGCTCAATAGCCTGCTCTGGTGGCTCAATAGCCAAATCCTCAAAATTTTCAGGATTGTCATTTCCCGCCAAAATCGAAAACGTGTCGCCGTCCCGGCAAGGCTCTGGTTGTTTTTCTGAGTGAGAATGTGTCATATTCTCGCTAGTAAAGACATCTTCGAGCTGGGAAATTCTTCTATTACACACCTCCATGTTAGATTTAAGATCTGAAACTGTAGATGAGATGGCCCGAAGCTGGAGAAGCCATGGCATGGTCTGACTGCTCTGTTGAGCTTGAAGACTTTTTAGACTTCGAAGAGCGATGTGTAGAATCGCGTGAATGAGATTTTTTCGCTTGTGGTGACTCGACATTGTCTAAAAATATGCCTGAGTGTCTAAAACATATGAAAAACAATAGGAAAAAGCGTCAAAAAGCAAATATTTTAGCCTACCTGAAGCTTACCTGTTCGCGTGTGAAGCACAAGGTAAAAAAGCCACAGGAGGATTATGGGACGGGTCAGATCAGGGGGGTGTTGGGGTTTTTGCCAGAGATTTCTTTGGGTTAAAATGTGATGTGAAGCACAGATTGGTAATGCCATACCGCTAGTATTCTCATATATTTCGACCGGAGTTCCCGAAATATAATCAGCCTTTCGCATGCTTAATTAATGCCTTCACCTAATTTGCATATTGCTGACATATGCAAATTAGGCAAAGGAAAGGCATTAAGGCGGGGGTTAACCTAACCTGAAGTTCAGGCCCTAATTTGAAATAGGGCCTGACACAAAACCTGTCTAGACCGTGGGACGCCCACATGTTATTTTTAGACACAACATGTAATATGATTGACAAGTGTTGTAGATTTCGTTACACAAAAAAATTATATTCTCATGAACATGTCCGCAGAGTGTGCATTTTGCTTTATAATTAAACTTAAAAATTCAAGGTACTTTTATATAAATAAGATTCAGACAAAGATTTAATTAGTCAGTTCTGTGCACGGCTTGACTGCCAAGCTTTCTCAAGGTCTCAACTTGCTGGACGCGGATATTAGGGAAATACTTTATTAAAACGGGCTAACAACAGCAACAATGAAATTCTCAATCGTACCACGAAGAAGGCGATGTACCTCAGAAAACAATGCCGGTAGGACCTGATATTAAAAATAAGACTTTTGCCGGCGAAGCCAGTTGGCAGAACATCTTGGCTGTCAATAGTCTCCTACGCAGCCTGTTCGCGGGTCCGGGGTTTTCTCCCCACGTACAGGCTGCTTACTGCAGCAACACATTCCATTCCGATTGTTTCAACTTGACCAATCAGGAAACGGCATGACATAGGTTTCCCGCCAAATTCAGTAGTGACTAACTAATTAATTGTTCAGTTCTAAATATATCTCAGTGTTTACTGCTGTTAAAAATGGCATAGTACAAAACATGGACAGGACTGGACAGTTGGACTGGACTGGACTGGACAGTTGGACTGGACTGGACAGTTGGACTGGACTGATTTTTACATTTTCTCTATTGTTGACTTGCATGTCACCCGCCATGTCAGGTGGCATGGCGCAAAAGAATATTTTATCACAGAATAAATATACCATGTCATGTCTATTTTGTGATTTTATCGATGAACATTGTCTGGTGTGTACCAGGAGGAGATTGGTTGCAAGTCAAGAATATAACGTTTTGCACCTGAATTACTTTTGATTTTCGGAAATTGAAATACTTTACCTTCGCCGATGACCTCACATTATAACTGGAGTGAAATCTCTTAAAGCGAAAGAAACCCCAGTAAGGGATCGTTATGTGCAAGATTTTTTCCCTTATTCCATCACCATTGTACGATATTGTTTTGCCACTCTCTCTTTCGCAGCATTTTCTTCAATAGCTTATACTATTTAGATTCTTTAATTAATAATAGTTAACGTTGAGTTTTCTAGCTTCATGCATTGCTTTTAATAATACCTATTGCTATGAGGTATAAGATTTGGTTCAGGGCCTCTTTACGGATGTGTAACTGGAGGGGACATATTTAGCGGGGGACCTGGAGAAGTTCCAGTCGGCAAGTCTGTATCACTGCAGCTACCAGCATATATATGCATGGTTTATCTAATAAGTATATGCCATAGGGCAGCAGATCAAGCCAATTAATATTACCTAGGATTCTGAGACAACCGAGTCGACCACCGAAGGTGCAAGCCTCTAGAGGGGTCTGGGGGCATGCCTCCCAGAACATTTTTAATTTCGTGAAGTCGCATAAGCTATTCCCAGCATTTTTCCAACACGAAATTAACCTTACACTAGGTCTCCAAAAATCAAACCAGCTGATGTTCTGGGACTGGTCTAATCGATCCCTGCAACCATGCTGTTTTGCAACATTTTTTTCCAACCAACCAATCCAACCTTTTTTCCAGGCATTTTTTGTTGTTCAGAATAGCCTTGCAGAAATTTTTTTTTCAAAATCACCCCCCCCCCATCCCCCTCAAAAGTTAAATGGTCGGCCCCTAAGTAAAATAGAATACAATACCAAACATAAACTACTTGTAGCCTGCGGGAGCCTGCTCGGATACGTATGGCCATGGTCGTAGGAAGATCGATATTTTTGGGGGCTCATATTCATATATACATGTTTGCAGACCGTAAAAAAAATCAAATTCAAAAGAAGTAAATGATGCAGAACACAAATATATGAATATGATGAGCTCCTGCCCCCCCCCCCAAAAAATTATCGATCTTTCTACGCCCATGGCCATGCAGACTGAAATATCAAAATTTAATACGTATGCGAGCAGGCTGCCGATAGCACAGACAGATAAGTAGTTTATGTTTGGTATTGTATTATATTCTACTTACTGGGGTTTCTTTCGCTTTAAAAGAGATTTCACTCCAGTTATAAAGTGAGGTCATCGGCGAAGGTAAAGTATTTCAATTTCCGAAAATAACGTAATTCAGGTGTAAAACGTTATATTCTTGACTTGCAACCAATCTCCTCCTGGTACACACCAGACAATGTTCAATGATAAAATAACAAAATAGACATGACATGGTATATTTATTCTGTGATAAAATATTCTTTTGCGCCATGCCACCTGACATGGCGGGTGACATGCAAGTCAACGAGTGTATCTAAAAGTCGAGAGTCGAGAGTAAAGGTCGAGAGTCGAGAGTAAAAGTCGAGAGTAAAAGTCGAGAGTAAAAGTCGAGAGTCGAGAGTAAAAAGTCGAGAGTCGAGAGTAAAAAGTCGAGAGTCGAGAGTAAAAAGTCGAGAGTCGATCGAGAGTAAAAGTCGAGAGTCGATCGAGAGTAAAAAGTCAAGAGTCGGCAAATGTCATCAGAAACAACAAAGTCAAAATCAGTGGCGTAACGGAGGAAGAGGGGGCCCTTAGGCATATTCTGTGTGGGGGGACCCTGTTGTCATTGTTTGACTGAGATATTATATATTTATATTGAATATTTATAGAATGTTCTGCAAAATTCCGTATCTATAATAGTAACAATAACAATAACAGTCTCCAACATATGTAACAACTTTTATGAAAAACTTTTGTTTAATTTGAGATGGCATAAAAAAATCAGCTACCGTCGTCGATGGAGGCTTTATTATGTAGTATTTATTATTATGTAGCTTCACATATGAGCAATTTTTCGCGGAAATAGGTGCATAAAGCGGGAAGGATGGACAGTAATATATAAGGAAGCGATAAAACTAGTTATTAGATAATAGTTATTTGATTATTGAATGTTGTGGCTAAATTTTTGAGAAAGTTTTTGTTTTATATTATACTGGATTATTCCTTTGATTGCAGGACTTTACAATCACGTGCGAGACATATTACCACCCGATAGAGTCACACATACGACAAAAGAATCCTATTTTTACTTGCTCGTATCTATGAATTCACAATTGTGTGAATCGTTAGATTGTGATCAACGTGGATTTCTTAATACGCTCTCGTTTGATATAAACGTACGTTAATAAGTGACATTTTAGTTACAAGCCTGGAGATGGCTGTCAAAATTCAGCGGAGTTTATGTGCATGTCAGTTAGAATGAAATGACATGTGAACAATTAGCAAGATTGAGGCATCAAATGCGATATTATTTTCTTATCCAATCTTTTTTGTTTTTGTTATCACGTTATTATTATTGACAGTGGCGGAAATCTTGGTGGGGCGGGGGGGGGGGGGGGGGTGGCCGCCCCCTCCACCTTCCGGGAAATTGACGAATTTTCGGAAATTTTGATCTAAAAGAGGGCTAAAAACAGTCTTTTCGAATGCAAATGGGTGGGTACGTCGGAAATTTCACAGTTTTGTCACTGATTATTGACGGGTGTCTGTAAAAGCCGGAACCCCACCCGGAACACCCGGAACACCCGGAACCCCACCCGGAACACCCGGAACCCCTCCCGGAACACCCGGAACCCTACCCGGAACACCCGGAACCCTACCCGAAACACCCGGAACCCCATCCGGAACACCCGGAACCCCACCCGGAACACGCTGGAATACGAGCTATGAAGCAACGCACCAACCTCGCAAGCAAGGGCCTCCACACCCGCGGCGGGACGGAGACCCTTGTAAAGGCTGGTCACGTGACCTCCCAGATTCTGGGAGGTAAATCAAATTATACTGAGAGAGGGGTGGTTGAGGAGCGGGTCTGTA
>CACRXK020015975.1:0-11756 GCA_902702795.2 Paramuricea clavata | reverse complement strand
ATGGATTGGTCAGCCTGAGATAATGTATTGAATCAATATTTGAGGAACACTGGAACGACAGTAAAAGATTCCACCTTTCCAACAACATTGACCCTTTGTTTATATTCCCATGGCTGCCATTTGTGCCCTGGTTCTGGACCAAAAGATGCCTCAAGTCAGTTGCATCATCTTTGCAAACATTGGCAAAGGTAGAGAAGTACTTAGAACTAATGACAAGTTCCCCTGCAAGCATGGCGAGCATCTTCATGTCATTAGGAAGTTCTTGCACTTTAAAGGTAATTGTGACCCAGTCATCAATTTGGAAAATCTTTTTGTCCAACTGAGCAATCTGATGAACTAGAGACCTCGCATATTTTTTTACAACTTGAGAGGTCTCGTCACAATTAGCCCCAAAAATGCAAAAGTTATCATGAGTTGATGCTACCTTTCGACCAACATTAAGGAAACTAACTAAAAATGAACAGGCACTTTCATGTTTCCCAAATGGGCAACCATCCCCTCCTAGTGCTATTAAAAATGTACTCTCAGTTTTACCGTACCATTCTAAAGCATGTTTTCTATCGGTACTCAAATAGAACTTAGCTAAACGTGGCAAGTACTCTCTTAGATCTCTGTATGCGCCATTGATGGGTGCATCTATTTCTAAGTCACTGAGGTACTCGTTATTGATTTCCAAAACATTTCCAATATCAATTTTGGTCAACTCTCTCACAAGGTTATTATATGTTAATATTTTGGGTACCTTGCAGCCTGGAAAAATTGATATGCCCGTTCTCCCACCTTGTTCGCTTGATGTCATTGAAAGCACAAGCCTAACACTTTGATATTTTCTCTTGCCCATGACACCACTGGAGTAAAATGTAGCAATACTCCTTTCCGCATTTTCTTTTGATTTTTCAAAATCTTTCAACTCTTTTTTGTAATGTTCAGAAACTACAGTTTTAGTTAAATTCTCATTACCTAATACATAATTTGTTAAATCTTTCATCTTGCATCGTTTCTGGAGGGTGTCGAACATCCCATCATAAGCAGGGTTTAAATTCTTCTTGGATGCACCATGGATTGCTGATACCGCTGTCATGGTTTCCCGCCTCCTTTTTGTTGTTGTTCGAACTGGCATATTTGATACCCCATTCTCCAATGTCGTAGCTTTTCTTGTCCTTGTCTCAGAATTACAGGGCTAACAATACAAATGAATTAGGATCATCAAATGGTCACGGCCCATCTCAAATCCCACTTACCACCACGAACAAATTATATTAGAGGTAATTGAAGCCATTGTTGCCGAGCCAAAATAACAAGGCCAAAATAGTTGAACTGCACAGGCAGGCAATATATTAGCAGTACTGGTATTGTCGTTAAATAATAAAATTGTAAAAAACCTGAAAAAAGTGTTTTCGAAAATCATAATTGTTTATCTGACGGGGTATTTCTTGCATGAAAGTCCAGAATCTTTTATATCATTACTTAAATTTACAGTATATATTACCTGTGCATGTAAATAGTTGACTGTTATTTAACAAATATAAAACATTTTCCGTGTTGATATACATTTATATCAACACGAGTGGAATTGGGACACGCCCTTCAGGCATCGTGTTTCCATACAATTTCGAGTTTTCCCAACTTCCACGAGTGTTGATATAACTATATATCAACTCGGAAAAAATGTTTTATATTTTTTTATAATATAGCAATGTCAAAAGCCCGAAGGATAGGAAAAAATTCCGTGTTTACAAGCGGCGGAAAATTTCTCGTGTTGACATTGAGTTATATCAACATGGCTCTTAGCCAATCAGCGTTCAGAATTTACAAATGCTATATTATAATGTAAATTGTAAAATGCATAGATGAACCAAAATATGCTGCTGTAATTTACCAGTTAACCCATTGAGTCGCATTGCACCCTGATGCACCTTAGTTTAGTATTTTACTCTGTTTAACGCCAGACGATTTTACTCGTCAAGGGGAAAACGCTGGCGCTTAATGTGTTAACTGGCCTATCTGCCCATGTGTCTAGTTAACCCATTGAGTCGCATTGCACCCTGATGCACCCTACTTTAGTATTTTACTCTGTCTAATGCCAGACGATTTTCCTAGTCAAGGGAGAGCGCTGGGGTATAATGGGTTAATGTCCAATATTTTCACCTTGATGAGTAAAATCATCTGGCATTAGACAGAGTAAAATAACAAAATATAGAATATTACGGCTTAATGGGTTTAATCCTACTATACCACATGATTTGATTTGTCGCAGAAACTCACCATATTGTTTTCCAAATCAGATGTCAAAGCAGCTGTTTTTTCCTTTGCTTTTACAATCTGCATATAGGTAAATGTTTATATTAATAACAAAGTTAAACATTTACTGATAGTAAATAGAATGTTAATATCTGAATAACAAATACATTGCTTAGGTTTCTATACCTTGGCTTGAATTCTCTCGCTTTTCTTGTGCTCCAACGCTAGCGATCGATGATTTAGAACAGCTTTAAACCTTGCTTCTTTCCTTTCTTTCATATACATTGCAATGTTAAAACGTTCATCTTTGGTATTAGGCATTTTCTTTGGAAATCTTTTAAATGCGACTTCTGTGCATCTGCGAATCCTTTATGAATAACACAAGGAAAACAACTAAGTATTAGGTCCTTTTACTCTCAAACGGAGACAAAATTTTACAAACAAAAATCATACGATGCTCACCAGAGGTCTTAAGTTGCTTTACAAATACAATTCTTCAAGGATTGACAAACGATGCCAAATTTTATCCGAGAGAAAACTAGTTGAATTTCACAAACTGTGCAGTATCGTCCATTTTAGTCCTCAAAAAGGCGAAATATTCTATTATTTCCTCGTGGGTTTACGGCCACTATTTGGTATTAAAATGATCCTTGAAGCATCTCCTTTCCATATTTGCTGTTCACGTTTGACCCAGACAATACCATGAGCATCAGCGAAAGAAAAAACGATGACTAATTAATTCGTTACCATTCTCCTTGGTAAAACACGGAAAATTCGCGCAATTTTTAATGACATGCAAACTGCCGAAAATCATTACTTGCTGACCCGGCGTGATTAATTAAAATACTCAGTGGTTCCCGTAATTTTTACTTGTTACGCATGACGTCATGACGTACGTCAACGAATGTTTTCACGATTTCATGTTTGTCAATAGAGCCCCCCCCCTCCGGTAAATTTAGTTCTACAGCACTGGTGAAAAGCCTTGCAAAGTCTCTATATTGCACTATTCGTACTATTCGTCGCATATTCGTGGACTATTCGGTCTATTCGTCGACTATTCGTACTATTCGCTTCACTATTCTAGTTTTATGAATTGCCGTAGTCAACCTGCTGCACAGAATAAAGATCAGTAACAGAAGGGCCACTCAGCGGTGCAACGTGTCCTCGTTTTTTTATGCAAAAATATGCAGTTTACTGGCCAGAAGGCGGAACAGCCAGCCAGTACAGCGTGTTTATTGGCCAGAAAATGTCATTGACTGGCTAGGAAAATGGCGGCCAACATGCGTAATGCGACATGGTGATCGCTAGATAGTATACTTCAAAATAAGGTTTCCGTTTTGTTAACGTAAAAAAAACTATCTTAACGCAAAACTAAACCCTAAATAATGCTAACCCTAACCTAACCCTAACCTAAACCCCAACCTAACCCTAACTTTTTTAAAAATTGATATAAAAAGGGAAACCTTATTTTGAAGTATACTATCTAGCAATTGCCAATGCGACATGCGTGAGGACAGAAACTTCAAAGCTTCCGACGTAAGTGGCCCTTCTATATGGATCTTTATTCTATGGCTGCAGTGCTTGGTGATCCGTATGGTTCGTTATCAGAATAACAATCAATTTGGAGTACCTTTTGTATGAAAATCTACCCACCTGAGCTTTTTTAGATAATTGTGACCGCAAATATTTTCCTTTTGTCTTCGATCTCTTCAAACTTTCGTGACTTCACTAAAGTTTATGTTTGAGTATAAAGTACTGTCTGCATGCAGTGCTTGGTTATCTGTATGGTTCGTTATCAGAATACAAGTATAGCTGGTGTCCGTATGATAGTGGATAATTGTTTATCTGTCTCGTAAGTTCTAACAGATCATAAATCTTTAACCGTATGTGTAATAGACTGCGTAGACATAATATATGGCGGATATTTGCGGAAGTTGGTACTAAAAAGCACTAATTCGATTGTCACATCGAACCTGAAAATTTAGGTTCTAATATTGAGAGACATGTATACAGTGAATTCAAAAAAGGTTGTCCTTCCAAACTCAAAACCTTGAACCTTAAGCGCTGAACGTGCAATGAGTTGACCTGTATCTATCTAAGGGTTGACGAAGATCTGATTGATTATGTCAGTGAAAATATGCTATGCTACCTAAACCGACCTACTGAAGCAACTTATGTATGCAGATTATTTGTTATGATATGGATGAAAATCAAAGTGTGGTATTATAGAATATAGGTGCACAGAAAGCGAGTATATCTAGCTGGGGTATATAGTAAATGAATTATATGACAACTTGAGAAACAGTATAGTCTGTTAATTTTCCCAGAATGTGTTTGCCATGCATTTTTGGTACGACATGGCTGTTTATGCATCCAAATGCACATTCTGTTAATATAGGTGGGTTTTTCTAAGTGTTATACATGCGGATACACAACTTTAAATGCATGTATTGAAAAGTTCACCTACATTGCCATTGGGGGCCTGTCGTAAGTCGTATGAGCGACTACATAAGTCATTACAGTAAATCGCGTGCATTTGCAACCAACACGCCGGGTCAGCTCTTCCCAAAAATCGGCCATCTGATATAAACTTTTTCAATATATTTCGGATGGACATGAAACTTGCTACATCAATATAACTTTCCATTCCGAACAATCGTATGTTTTTTATTTTTGAGATTTAACGGTTTTTGGCGGGAAAATGACGTCACGAAACCTCCAGTTAAAATTTATTTTCAATATCTTAATAGTTTTTAAGCAGAATGTGGAAGATCATGTCATGAAGAGTTCAAAACTGAAAAGAGATTTTAAATATCTTAATCTAATCACGAGATACAGGGAGTTTAGAATCGAATTTTCCACCATTTTGTTACTATTTTTAGATTTTTCACGGTTTTTATAGTGAAATAACTTTGGATTAGGTTTAGATATTTAAAATCCGTTTTCAGTTTTGAACTGTTTATGACATGTTCTTCCAAATTCTGCGACAAAACTATTAAGATATTGAAAGTAAATTTTAACTGGAGGTTTCGTGACGTCATTTTCCCGCCAAAAACCGTTAAATCTCAAAAATAAAAAACATACGATTGTTCCGAATGGAAAGTTATATTGATGTAGCAAGTTTCATGTCCATCCGAAATATATTGAAAAAGTTTATATCAGATGGCCGATTTTTGGGAAGAGCTGACCCGGCGTGCAAGCAGAAAATAATTGAAACACAACTGTGAGGTTTCCTAGCTGCCTCTTAGAGTCGTTTAAGTGAAATATATTACACACATATTTGAGGCAAATTGTAATTGCCAGCTGTCTACAAATAGTACACATGTATATGCAATGACAGTCTCAGTTGTTAGTATTATAACTATGTAATCCAATGGCAGTATATATATAGCCAGTAAATTAAGCAATCATTAAATGCAAATGATTTTGATAGTTGAAATATTTCCACTTTCTCATACATTGCCCTATTCATATAAAGAATATTGGGGATTTACGATATGTATGAATTCCATGGTGACCTTATTACTGATCTCGATCCAGGTCTGCAAAACATCAACTAATAAACTGTATACACAACTGATGTCATTCAGTCACACTTCTTTCTATATCTGAGAAGCGTGTGGGGAACCCATCTTCTCTTCGAATCTTGTAGCCTGCGTCACAGACGCTCGTGGGTGGAAATGACGGACCGGTCTTTAATTATAGGGGCTGGTGGAAAAAGAGAGGGGGTCAGATATTTTTGTGCATGAAAAAAGGGGGGGTGCAAAATTTTCGTGCAATATAAATACCTGCCCCGTATGACCCTGTCGTACCATAAAACCTACAGATAAAAAATAGAGAGCAGTAGAACTGTAGTAAACTCCAATACAACACCATTTACTAAACTGATTTCAACATAAACATGTACATTGGAACAGCTGTTGACTCAATAAATGGTAAAGAATATATAAATTACGATACATGTACATAGGGCATAGTTGCCAACTCTCACGGATTCACCATGAGCATCACAGATTTTTCTACAACCTCACGGTGAGCTCACAGCTTTGTTAATATCTCACAGATTCTCAAGGATTTCAAAAATAACCCAATTGGTTCTTAAATATGTTGGCTTTGTTGCACATTTTAACTTAAGACGTTTTTCTTCTGAAAAACTTCACGCCAATGAGCCCAAAATAGATAATCACTTCATGCAACCTGGTACTCGTGGGTATTCAACAAAATGGTTTTGTATATCTAAGTAAAAGCTACCAAAACTTGTGTGTATAAAGGTATAGAAGACTCTGAAAATGCCATTTCCAACGATCTAGAGACTCCATATTTTCAAAATTTTCCCGCTCGGGGTCAACACTATGGTGGCACCCATGGGTCCCCCAAAGCAAAATCTCACGGAATAAGGATGCCTTTTTTCCCAAAGTTGGCAACTATGATAGGGTGGTATGATAAATTAAATAAGGCATCACTTTATAAGAACTTTAAATTACGAATGTGCCTTTTGTTATTTGTACAAAATTCCTTGTGGAGGGGGTCAAATATAATTGTGTTATCCTCAAGGGTGGGGGGTCAAAGAAATTTTAGCATCTAATTTTTCATTTCAGCCCCCCTCCCCTATATTTAATGATTGGTCCCTGAGGGCGCTAAAAAGTTTATAAATATTGTTTTACTATATATAACTATGCAAATATTTATGATTATTACAGTATTGCAAATAATATATGTATAGGTATATGCATATTATCTGACTAAATCCATATAATTTTAATTATAAAGGTAATGCTGGAGTGGATTAACACCCAACTTCTTCCTTGATAAGTAAAATTGTCTGGGATTAGATATTTAGACACATTACAAAAGTAAATTAGGGCACATTACATTAGGGCACATTACATGCAGTTCAATGTGTTAATTTTTGAAAAGGATATGATTGAACAAGGTATGCACGTATACAATTTTGTAAAACAAAATCATTTTATAACTATTGCATGGACTTCACATCTGTTTGTGCAGATATAATCAAGTTAAAGATCCCCAATGCAATATACAGTGTACACTTAATATACAACCCTAATCAACTAACATTTGAAATAGACTATTGTTAGCTACCAGAATGGTTTGACTCAGCATCAGACATGTCATTGCAGTCGACGTCGTCTGTAGTGTCATCAGCAGTTACATTAAGACTTTCAAACATGCTGTTAAATGACGAGTCCTCTCTGAGTTCATTCCACACAGAATTGATCGATTCATCAAGCATAGAAACGTTTTCAGTACTTAAATCTGCATGTGAACATTCATACTCAATATCACCAAAGACTTCTGCAATTACTTGAAGCATACAGGCATACTGATGTCGCCAAATTTCAATGTGTACAAGAACAACATCCAAGCAAAAATAATAAGTGACAATTGTTTGCCACTTGCTTAATATGGAATTTGTTAAATTCCATCAACACATTTGGACATAAAACATATTTCTTGGCATCTATAATCTGTTAGCCAACTTTTTCTGGAATTCCAACAACCTCTGTATCAGTTCTTGCTTATGGTGCTCATTAACATGTCGAGTTTGTGGGTTATCGTCAGTACTGGTTGCCATACACAACTCACAAGTCATCGATTTCTAGGGGCTGTCTGGGGAAAGCAAACACCAATTCATTCTACACTGACTCTGAACTGTTACTGTAAACAACGTTCAATTTTACTATATATTTAATAACATTTAACCACATATCACAATAAAACAGCCGGTTCGGCACTGGCGCTAGCTTTGTTATATTTTCGCCATGTCTGGAGGCGTGAACTCTAAAAAGAAGGCGGGTTGTGGGCGTGCCACACTAGCTTCTGATTGGCGCGTTGTCTCTACGTCATTACTATCATTTATAATGTTAATATAAACCTGAACCGTTCGATACACTCCCGAGGGTTAATGTTTGTACTAATATAACTATTAATAAACTTAAATCACGTTATTGTGTCACACAGTATCTTTACGATTGTTCTGACTTCGTAGGAAGTATTTAGTAACAACTGTACTCCTTGCGTTCGCCTTCAGCGGTTCCTTTGAAGAGGCATCCTCTTTCGTCTCTTCCGTCGTAGGATCCCTCGCGTGCGTTTCGTTCTTCTGTTTGCAACTCGACCGTATTTCTAGAGGAACAAGGTGTTGTATGGGTCTTCGTAACCATGTTGATTTTCCATTCTCTTGATTAACTACGCGTACCTTTGCCGCTCTAATAACACCGTCTTTACTGGCGAGTAATTCCTCCACCCTAGCTAACTTCCAAAATGATCGTGATGACTTGTCGTTCTTTAAAACTACGATCTCTCCTTCTTCTATCGCCAGCTTACGAGCCGCATCCGACGAAACCTTTGACCTTGATGACTCTCTTAAACTAGCGAGATACTCAGTTCTCCATTGCTTCGCAAACTGGTTTAAAAGCCTTTTGTGATACTTCTGTCGTCGAGTTAGGGATTGATTTGTACTGATCACTTCGAATTGCTTATCGTTTGGCGTTGTAGCGATGTTTCGACCATAGATCAACGATGCAGGTGTTAACGGATAAGACACGCCTTCTTCATCATCGTATACGTAAGTCATAGGTCGATTGTTCAGCGTAGCTTCAATCTCAATCAATAATGTGCGCATTTCTTCAAACGATAATGATGCTCGACCCACCGCCTTTTTCAGACAGCGTTTGACACATTTCACCATTCTTTCCCAGAAACCCCCTTGCCAGGGTGCCTTTTCCACGATGAACTCCCACGTGATTCCTTTGTTCGCCAAATACCGCTGAACTTCCATAGATCTCGTAATTCCCTTGACTTCTTTTGCAGCCGCTTTAAACGTTTTCGCGTTATCCGATAGTAACTTTGTCGGTAATCCTCTTCGAGCGGTGAATCTTCTAAATGATTGTAAGAATGTAGACACTGATAAATTTGGCACAAGTTCAAGGTGTAACGCTCTTGTTGACGCGCAGGTATAGAGACAAATGTACGCCTTTTGCAACTTTCGTTCTTTATCATCTTCACCTTCGGTCGTTAAATATAGTGGTCCAGCGAAGTCCATGCCGGTGTGAGCAAAAGGTGGATCATCGCTTACTCTACATGATGGTAGCGGGGCGAACTTTGGTGAACCGTATGGCTTCCCTTCGTGTTTTCTACATGTAACACATACTCCAATTACACGTTTAACGGCTTCTCGACCTCTTGGAATCCAATATACTTCGCGAATGCAGTTCAATGTTTCTTTGACACCGTTGTGATGGACGACTTCGTGACAGTTGCGAATTACAAGTTGCGTATAGAAATGTCGTGCAGGAAGAAGTATTGGCCGCTTTGTCGTCATGGGTAATGATGATTTATCTATTCGACCTTGGCATCGAATCGTACCTTCTTCGTCCAAGAATAAATCCAACTGTCTTACGAGCAGCGGTTCTTTCTTCGAAACTCCTTGGAGATATGACCTTTCGTCTTCGAAATTGCTTGCCTGTATGGTATTCACCCAAAGTTTTTCAGCTGCTCTTAGTTCATTCGCAGTTACTTCAATTGGCACTGGCTGTCTCCTCGTTTTGTCACCGAATCTCTTTAATAACGCTGTTACTCGTAAAAGTTGCTCTTTGGTACTGTACCGGTTGCAATCCATGATGGCTTCTACGTTAGGTGGGGTGATCGTAACATTGGCTCAAGCTCTCGTTATCGTTGGTTCAATCTTGGGCTTCGTGATTTCTGCGAACGCGCTCAGTTCGTCACTCTTCGTAGGTCCTGGTTCACTCGGCCAAGCCTCCTCGGTGCTTCGAATAAACTCTGGACCGTTCCACCACGTCGTATTCTTCGTTAACTCAATTCCGCGACTTCCTCGAGATGGCAAATCTGCGGGGTTTTGTTCGCCTGGGCAAAATCTCCAGGATTCTTTCTCGACAAGGTCCCGTATCTCTTGGACACGATGATTGACGTAAGATTTCCAAACTTTCTCGTTTCTGATCCAACACAAAACTGTGTAAGAATCAGTCCAACAAAATACTTCAGGAGTCGTGTTCAATGACGTTAGCCCTTTCTGGACAGAGTTCATCAATCGAGCTAGGATAGTTGCACCCAGTAATTCTAGTCGTGGTACGGATTGTTTTTTTATCGGAGCCACTCTCGTTTTGGAGGCCACAAGATTTACTTCAATTTCTCCGTTATGATGAACTGTTCGCAAATACACTACGGCTGCGTAGGCCTTCGATGAGGCGTCACTAAACCCGTGAAGCTGGTGACCTGTCGGTTTCTCTTTGGTTCTTCGGAAGTAACATCGAGGTATTCGAATGTCGTTCAATGCTGAGAGGTTTACGATAAATCTTTTCCACGCCGCTAACTCTTCTCCATCTAACACGTCATCCCAATTAACGCCATGAACACACAGAGCTTGGAACAAAACTTTCATACAGATCGTAAATGGGGTAAGGAATCCAAGTGGATCAAACACTTTAGCCGCGAGTCGTAGCACTGATCGCTTCGTAGGATTAAGTGTTGCCGCAAAGTTCACCAATGCAGTTAGGTCATAGTGAATTTCATCAGTGTTGATATTCCAATTCAGTCCTAGAATTTTTATAGAACATTCTGGTTTCGGATCGTCATCAGCTTCGGATGGCGCGGACAAAATGTCGTCATTCGCTTCGTTTGAATCTCTCTCAGTTCGGTTTTCCTTTTCTGTCGAGTTGGTAAACACGTCTTGCTTACTCCCGAGGGGTTTCACTTCAGTTAATACGGTTTTGTCGACTTTACTGCACTTCAGTTCGCCGGCGACTTTCGTCCGAAGAATTGTCGAGTTGGAATTCCATTTTCGCAATTTAAATCCGCCAGAGTTCATGATGTCGTTTGCTTTTTCGTAGATTTCTAAAGCCTGGTCGTCTTCCATCGCACCTCCAACCAAATCATCCACGTAGAACGACTCTTGCAACAATGCAACGACTTCGGGCTCTTTCGTTTTGTGCGATTCCAAATGACGTTGTATAACCGAATTTAAAATAGCTGGGCTTGGGGTCAACCCAAATACTAGGCAACAAAACTGATATTCAACAATGTCTGGATGTTCCTTGCGTATATCGTCGAACCACAAGAAGCGCAACATTCGCCGGTTATCTGGATTTATCTCAATCTGGTGGAACGCCTTTTCCACATCGGCCACGATTCCTACAGGGTAACCCCTGAACTTTACAACGACGTCAAATAGGTGGGGAACTAAGTTCGGTCCCTTTTCCAGGCAGTCGTTGAGGGACAAATTCGATGAACCGTGCTTCGCTGACCCGTCGAAAACTACTCGAACCTTCGTAGTCGCCTTATCTTCTCGTATCACGCCGTGATGAGGTAGAAAATGCGTTGCTTCATCGCTTGCCGAACATCCAGGGACTTTCTCGATTATACCTGACTTTATTTGCTCTTGTATGACTTGATCGTACTGTTCAAGCAGCTCTTGATCAGTTCTCAAGCGTGAATGCAGTTGTCGTAGTCGTTTCAAACATGGAAAATATCCATTTGTT
>CACRXK020015974.1:0-11756 GCA_902702795.2 Paramuricea clavata | reverse complement strand
TCGAAGAGTAAATTCTAATATTTGAAGAGAAAATTCTAAGTTTGAAGAGTAAATTCCAAGATTTGAAAAATTAATTCGATATTTTGAAGAGTAAATTCTAAGTTTTGAATAGTAAATTATATGTTAAGATTTGAAGAGTAAATTCGATATTTTGAACAGTAAATTCTAAGATTTGAAGAGTAAATTCTATGTTTCGAAGAGTAAATTCTAATATTTGAAGAGAAAATTCTAAGTTTGAATACTAAATTCCAAGATTTGAAGAGTAAATTCGATATTTTGAAGAGTAAATTCTAAGTTTTGAAGTGTAAATTCTATGTTTCGAAGAGTAAATTCTAATATTTGAAGAGAAAATTCTAAGTTTGAAGAGTAAATTCCAAGATTTGAAGAGTAAATTCGATATTTTGAAGAGTAAATTCTAAGTTTTGAAGAGTAAATTCTATGTTTCGAAGAGTAAATTTAATATTTGAAGAGAAAATTCTAGTTTGAAGAGTAAATTCCAAGATTTGAAGAGTAAATTCGATATTTTGAAGAGTAAATTCTAAGTTTTGAAAGTAAATTCTATGTTTCGAAGAGTAAATTCTAATATTTGAAGAGAAAATTCTAAGTTTGAAGAGTAAATTCCAAGATTTGAAGAGTAAATTCGATATTTTGAAGATAAATTCTAAGTTTTGAAGAGTAAATCTATGTTTCGAAGAGTAAATTCTAATATTTGAAGAGAAAATTCTAAGTTGAAGAGTAAATTCCAAGTTTGAAGAGTAAATTCGATATTTTGAAGAGTAAATTCTAAGTTTTGAAGAGTAAATTCTATGTTTCGAAGAGTAAATTCTAATATTTGAAGAGAAAATTCTAAGTTTGAAGAGTAAATCAAGTTTGAAGAGTAAATTCGATATTTTGAAGAGTAAATTCTAAGTTTTGAAGAGAAAATTCTAAGTTTGAAGAGTAAATTCCAAGATTTGAAGAGTAAATTCGATATTTTGAAGAGTAAATTCTAAGTTTTGAAGAGAAAATTCTGATATTTTGAAGAGTAAATTCTAAGTTTTGAAGAGTAAATTCTATGTTTCGAAGAGTAATTCTAATATTGAAGAAAAATTCTAAGTTTGAAGAGTAATTCCAAGATTTGAAGAGTAAATTCGATATTTTGAAGAGTAAATTCTAAGTTTTGAAGAGTAAATTCTATGTTTCGAAGAGTAAATTCAAATTTGAAGAGAAAATTCTAAGTTTGAAGAGTAAATTCCAAGATTTGAAGAGTAAATTCGATATTTTGAAGAGTAAATTCTAAGTTTTGAAGAGTAAACTATATGTTTCGAAGAGTAAATTCTAATATTTGAAGAGAAAATTCTAAGTTTGAAGAGTAAATTCCAAGTTTTGAAGAGTAAATTCGATGTATAGTAAATTCTAAGTTTTGAAGAGTAAATTCTATGTTTCGAAGAGTAAATTCTAATATTTGAAAAGAAAATTCTAAGTTTGAAGAGTAAATTCCAAGATTTGAAGAGTAAATTCGATATTTTGAATAGTAAATTCTAAGTTTTGAAGGTTAAATTCTATGTTTCGAAGAGTAAATTCTAATATTTGAAGAGAAAATTCTAAGTTTGAAGAGTAAATTCCAAGTTTTGAAGAGTAAATTCGATATTTTGAAGAGTAAATTCTAAGTTTTGAAGAGTAAATTCTATGTTTCGAAGAGTAAATTCTAATATTTGAAGAGAAAATTCTAAGTTTGAATACTAAATTCCAAGTTTTGAAGAGTAAATTCGATATTTTGAAGAGTAAATTCTAAGTTTTGAAGAGAAAATTCTAAGTTTGAAGAGTAAATTCCAAGATTTGAAGAGTAAATTCGATATTTTGAAGAGTAAATTCTAAGTTTTGAACAGAAATTGTATGTTTCGAAGAGCAAATTCTAATATTTGAAGAGAAAATTCTAAGTTTGAAGAGTAAATTCCAAAATTCGATATTTTGAAGAGTAAATTCTAAGTTTTGAAGAGAAAATTCTAAGTTTGAAGAGTAAATTCCAAGATTTGAAGAGTAAATTCGATATTTTAAAGAGTAAATTCTAAGTTTTGAAGAGAAATTCTATGTTTCGAAGAGTAAATTCTAAGATTTGAAGAGAAAATTCTAAGTTTGAAGAGTAAATTCCAAGATTTGAAGAGTTAATTCGATATTTTGAAAAGTAAATTCTAAGTTTTGAAGAGTAAATTCTATGTTTCGAAGAGTAAATTCTAATATTTGAAGAGAAAATTCTAAGTTTGAAGAGTAAATTCCAAGTTTTGAAGATAAATTCGATATTTTGAAGAGTAAATTCTAAGTTTTGAAGAGTAAATTATATGTTTCGAAGAGTAAATTATAATATTTGAAGAGAAAAAGTTTGAAGAGTAAATTCCAAGATTTGAAGAGTAAATTCAATATTTTGAAGAGTAAATTCTAAGATTTGAAGAGAAAATTCTAATTTTGAAGAGTAAATTCCAAGATTTGAAGAGTAAATTCGATATTTAGAAGAGTAAATTCTAAGGTTAGAAGAGAAAATTCTAAGTTTGAAGAGTAAATTCCAAGATTTGAAGAGTAAATTCGATATTTTGAAGAGTAAATTCTAAGTTTTGAAGGGAAAATTCTAAGTTTGAAGAGTAAATTCCAAGATTTAAAATTCTAAGTTTGAAGAGTAAATTCCAAGATTTGAAGAGTAAATTCGATATTTTGAAGAGTAAATTCTAAGTTTTGAAAGGAAAATTCTAAGTTTGAAGAGTAAATTCCAAGATTTGAAGAGTAAATTCGATATTTTGAAGAGCAAATTCTAATCTTGAAGAGTAAATTCTATGTTTCGAAGAGTAAATTCTAATATTTGAAGAGAAAATTCTAAGTTTGAAGAGTAAATTCCAAGTTTTGAAGAGTAAATTCGATATTTTGAAGAGTAAATTCTAAGTTTTGAAGAGAAAATTCTAACTTTGAAGAGTAAATTCCAAGATTTGAAGAGTAAATTCGATATTTAGAAGAGTAAATTCTAAGATTAGAAGAGAAAATTCTAAGTTTGAAGAGTAAATTCCAAGATTTGAATAGTAAATTCGATATTTTGAAGAATAAATTCTAAGTTTTGAAGAGTAAATTGTATGTTTCGAAGAGTAGATTCTAATATTTGAAGAGAAAATTCTAAGTTTGAAGAGTAAATTCCAAGAATTGAAGAGTAAATTCGATATTTTGAAGAGTAAATTCTAAGTTTTGAAGAGTAAATTTTATGTTTCGAAGAATAAATTCTAATATTTGAAGAGAAAATTCTAAGTTTGAAGAGTAAATTCCAAGATTTGAAGAGTAAATTCGATATTTTGAAGAGTAAATTCTAAGTTTTGAAGGGAAAATTCTAAGTTTCAAGAGTAAATTCCGAGATTTGAAGAGTAAATTCGATATTTAGAAGAGCAAATTCTAAGTCTTGAAGAGTAAATTCTATGTTTCGAAGAGTAAATTCTAATATTTGAAGAGAAAAATCTAAGTTTGAAGAGTAAATTCCAAGATTTGAAGAGTAAATTCGATATTTTGAAGAGTAAATTCTAAGTTTTGAAGGGAAAATTCTAAGTTTGAAGAGTAAATTCCAAGATTTGAAGAGTAAATTCGATATTTTGAAGAGCAAATTCTAAGTCTTGAAGAGAAAATTCTAACTTTGAAGAGTAAATTCCAAGATTTGAAGAGTAAATTCTAATATTTGAAGAGAAAATTCTAAGTTTGAAGAGTAAATTCCAAGATTTGAAGAGTAAATTCGATATTTTAAAGAGTAAATTCTAAGTTTTGAAGAGTAAATTCCATGTTTCGAAGAGTAAATTCTAAGATTTGAAGAGAAAATTCTATGTTTCAAGAGTAAATTTCAAGATTTGAAGAGAGTAAATTCGATATTTTGAAGAGTAAATTCTAAGTTTTGAAGAGTAATTCTAGTTTCGAAGAGTAAATTCTAATATTTGAAGAGAAAATTTAAGTTTGAAGAGTAAATTCCAAGATTTGAAGAGTAAATTCGATATTTTGAAGAGTAAATTCTTAGTTTTGAAGAGTAAATTCTATGTTTCGAAGAGTAAATTCTAGTATTTGAAGAAAAATTCTAAGTTTGAAGAGTAAATTCCAAGATTTGAAGAGTAAATTCGATATTTTGAAGAGTAATTCAAGTTTTGAAGAGTAATTCATTTTGAAGAGTAAATTGTAAATTCTAATATTTGAAGAGAAAATTCTAAGTTTGAAGTGTAAATTCCAAGATTTGAAGAGTAAATTCGATATTTTGAAGAGTAAATTCTATTTTTGAAGAGTAAATTCTAAGTTTTGAAGAGAAAATTCTAAGTTTGAAGAGTAAATTCCAAGATTTGAAGAGTAAATTCGATATTTTGAAGAGTAAATTCTAAGTTTTGAAGAGTAAATTCTATGTTTCGAAGAGTAAAATTCTATGTTTCGAAGAGTAAATTCTAATATTTGAAGAGAAAATTCTAAGTTTGAAGGTAAATTCCAAGATTTGAAGAGTAAATTCGATTTTTGAAGAGTAAATTCTAAGTTTTGAAGAGTAAATTCTATTTTCGAAGGTAAATTCTAAATTTGAAGAGAAAATTCTAAGTTTGAAGAGTAAATTCCAGATTTGAAGAGTAAATCGATTTTTGAAGAGTAAATTCTAAGTTTTGAAGAGTAAATTCTATGTTTCGAAGAGTAAAAAGAGTAAATTCGATATTTTGAAGAGTAAATTCTAAGTTTTGAAGAGAAAATTCTAAGTTTGAAAAGTAAATTCAAAGATTTGAAGAGTAAATTCGATATTTTGAAGAGTAAATTCTAAGTTTTGAAGAGTAAATTCTATGTTTCGAAGAGTAAATTCTAATATTTGAAGAGTAAATTCTATGTTTCGAAGAGTAAATTCTAAAATTTGAAGAGAAAATTCTAAGTTTGAAGAGTAAATTCCAAGATTTGAAGAGTAAATTCGATATTTTGAAGAGTAAATTCTAAGTTTTGGAGAGTAAATTCTATGTTTTGAAGAGTAAATTCTAATATTTGAAGAGAAAATTCTAAGTTTGAAGAGTAAATTCCAAGATTTGAAGAGTTAATTCGATATTTTGAAGAGTAAATACTAAGTTTTGAAGAGAAAATTCTAAGTTTGAAAAATAAATTCCAAGATTTGAAGAGTAAATTCGATATTTTGAAGAGTAAATTCTAAGTTTTGAAGAGTAAATTCTATGTTTCGAAGAGTAAATTCTAAAATTTGAAGAAAAAATTTTTGAAGAGTAAATTCGATATTTTGAAGAGTAAATTCTAAGTTTTGAAGAGTAAATTCTATGTTTCGAAGAGTAAATTCTAAAATTTGAAGAAAAAATTCTAAGTTTGAAGAGTAAATTCCAAGTTTTGAAGAGTAAATTCGATATTTTAAAGAGTAAATTCTAAGTTTTGAAGAGTAAATTCTATGTTTCGAAGAGTAAATTCTAGTATTTGAAGAGAAAATTCTACTTTGAAGAGTAAATTCCAAGATTTGAAGAGTAAATTCGATGTTTTGAAGAGTAAATTCTAAGTTTTGAAGAGTAAATTCTATGTTTCGAAGAGTAATTCTAAATTTGAAGAGAAAATTCTAAGTTTGAAGATAAATTCAAGATTTGAAGAGTAAATTCGATATTTTGAAGAGTAAATTCAAGTTTTGAAGAGGTAAATTCGATGTTTTGAAGAGTAAATTCTAAGTTTTGAAGAGTAAATTCTACGTTTCGAAGAGTAAATTCTATGATTTGAAGAGAAAATTCGAAGTTTGAAGAGTAAATTCCAAGATTTGAAGGGTAAATTCGATGTTTTGAAGAGTAAATTCTAAGTTTTGAAGAGTAAATTCTTTGAAGAGTAAATTCATTTTCGAAGAGTAAATTCTAGATTTGAAGAGAAAATTCGAAGTTTGAAGAGTAAATTCCAAGATTTGAAGGTAAATTCGATGTTTTGAAAAGTAAATTCTAAGTTTTGAAGAGTAAATTCTATGTTTCGAAGAGTAAATTCTAATATTTGAAGAGAAAATTCTAAGTTTGAAGAGTAAATTCCAAGATTTGAAGAGTAAATTCGATATTTTTTAGAGTAAATTCTAAGTTTTGAAGAGTAAATTCTATGTTTCGAAGAGTAAATTCTAAGATTTGAGAGAAAATTCTAAGTTTGAAGAGTAAATTCCAAGATTTGAAGAGTAAATTCGATATTTGAAGAGTATAAATTTTAAGTTCGGTAGAGTAAATTCGATATTTTGAAGGGTAAATTCTAAGTTTTGAAGAGTAAATTCTATGTTTCGAAGAGTAAATTCTAAGATTTGAAGAGAAAATTCTAAGTTTGAAGAGTAAACCCCAAAATTTGAAGAGTAAATTCGATATTTTGAAGAGTAAATTCTAAGTTTTGAAGGGTAAATTCTATGTTTCGAAGAGTAAATTCTAATATTTGAAGAGAAAATTCTACGTTTGAAGAGTAAATGCCAAGATTTGAAGAGCAAATTCGATATTTTGAAGAGTAAATTCCAAGATTTGAAGAGTAAATTCGATTTTTGAAGAGTAAATTCTAAGTTTGAAGAGTAAATTTATGTTTCGAAGAGTAAATTCTAAATTTGAAGAGAAAATTCTAAGTTTGAAGAGTAAATTCCAAGATTTGAAGAGTAATTCGATGTTTGAAGAGTAAATTCTAAGTTTTGAAGAGTAAATTCTATGTTTCGAAGAGTAAATTCTAAGATTTGAAGAGAAAATTCGAAGTTTGAAGAGTAAATTCCAAGATTTGAAGAGTAAATTCGATGTTTTGAAGAGAGTAAATTCTAAGTTTTGAAGAGTAAATTCTATGTTTCGAAGAGTAAATTCTAAGATTTGAAAGAAAATTCGAAGTTTGAAGGTAAATTCCAAGATTTGAAGAGTAA
The DNA here is from genome assembly GCA_902702795.2 of Paramuricea clavata. Lineage (NCBI taxonomy): Eukaryota > Metazoa > Cnidaria > Anthozoa > Malacalcyonacea > Plexauridae > Paramuricea > Paramuricea clavata. The sequence goes on along the minus strand of CACRXK020015974.1, from coordinate 4,900 downwards.
ATTCGATGTTTTGAAGAGTAAATTCTATGTTTCGAAGAGTAAATTCTAAGATTTGAAGAGAAAATTCGAAGTTTGAAGAGTAAATTCCAAGATTTGAAGAGTAAATTCGATGTTTTAAGAGTAAATTCTAAGTTTTGAAGAGTAAGATTTGAAGAGAAAATTCGAAGTTTGAAGAGTAAATTCCAAGATTTGAAGAGTAAATTCGATGTTTTGAAGAGTAAATTCTAAGTTTTGAAGAGTAAATTCTATGTTTCGAAGAGTAAATTCTAAGATTTGGAGAGAAAATTCGAAGTTTGAAGTAAATTCTAATTTGAAAGAAATTCTAAGTTTGAAGAGTAAATTCCAAGTTTGAAGAGTAAATTGATATTTTGAAGAGTAAATTCTAAGTTTTGAAGAGTAAATTATATGTTTCGAAGAGTAAATTCTAATATTTGAAGAGAAAATTCTAAGTTTGAAGAGAGTAAATTCCAAGTTTTGAAGAGTAAATTCGATATTTTGAAGAGTAAATTCTAAGTTTTGAAGAGAAAATTCTAAGTTTGAAGAGTAAATTCCAAGATTTAAAGGGTTAATTCGATATTTTGAAGAGTAAATTCTATGTTTTGAAGAGTAAATTCTATGTTTCGAAGAATAAATTCTAAGTTTTGAAGAGAAAATTCTGGGTTTGAAGAGTAAATTCCAAGATTTGAAGAGTAAATTCGATATTTTGAGGAGTAAATTCTAAGTTTTGAAGAGTAAATTCTATGTTTCGAAGAGTAAATTCTAATATTTGAAGAGAAATTCTAAGTTTGAAGAGTAAATTCCAAGATTTGAAGAGTTAATTCGATATTTTGAAGAGTAAATTCTAAGTTTTGAAGAGCAAATTATATGTTTCGAAGGGTAAATTCCAAGATTTGAAGAGTAAATTCGATATTTTGAAGAGTAAATTCTAAGTTTTGAAGAGTAAATTATATGTTTCGAAGAGTAAATTCCAAGATTTGAAGAGTAAATTCGATATTTTGAAGAGTAAATTCTAAGTTTTGAAGAGTAAATTCTATGTTTCGAAGAGTAAATTCTAATATTTGAAGAGAAAATTTTAAGTTTGAAGGGCAAATTCCAAGATTTGAAGAGTAAATTCGATATTTTGAACAGTTAATTCTAAGTTTTGAAGAGTAAATTCTATCTTTCGGGGAGTAAATTCTAATATTTAACGAGAAAATTCTAAGTTTGAAGAATAAATTCCAAGTTTTGAAGAGTAAATTCGACATTTTGAAGAGTAAATTCTAAGTTTTGAAGAGAAAATTCTAAGTTTGAAGAGTAAATTCCAAGATTTGAAGAGTAAATTCGATATTTTGAAGAGTAAATTCTAAGTTTTGAAGAGAAAATTTTATGTTTGAAGAGTAAATTCCAAGATTTGAAGAGAAATTCAGAGTAAATTCCAAGATTTGAAGGGTTAATTCGATATTTTGAAGAGTAAATTCTAAGTTTTGAAGAGTAAATTCTATGTTTGGAAGAGTAAATTCTAATATTTGATAAGAAATTCTAAGTTTGAAGAGTAAATTCCAAGTTTTGAAGAGTAAATTCTAAGTTTTGAAGAGTAAATTCTAAGTTTTGAAGAGAAAATTCTAAGCTTGAAGAGTAAATTCCAAGATTTGAAGAGTAAATTCGATATTTTGAAGAGTAAATTCTAAGTTTTGAAGAGTAAATTCAATGTTTCGAAGAGTAAATTCTAATATTTTGAAAGAAAATTCTAAGTTTGAAGAGTAAATTCCAAGTTTTGAAGAGTTAATTCGATATTTTGAAAGTAAATTCTAAGTTTTGAAGAGAAAATTCTAAGTTTGAAGAGTAAATTCCAAGATTTGAAGAGTAAATTCGATATTTTGAAGAGAAAATTCGAAGTTTTGAAGAGTAAATTCCATGTTTCGAAGAGTAAATTCTAATATTTGAAGAGAAAATTCTAAATTTGAAGAGTAAATTCCAAGATTTCAAGAGTAAATTCGATATTTTGAACAGTAAATTCCAAGTTTTGAAGGGTAAATTCGATATTTTGAAGAGTAAATTCTAAGTTTTGAAGAGAAAATTCTAAGTTTGAAGAGTTAATTCCAAGATTTGAAGAGGAAATTCGATATTTTGAAGAGTAAATTCGATATTTTGAAGAGTAAATTCTGTGTTTCGAAGAGTAAATTCCAAGATTTGAAGAGTAAATTCGATATTTTGAAGAGAAATTCTAAGTTTGAAGAGTAAATTCAGTTGAAGAGTAAATTCATATTTGAAGAAAATTCAAGTTTGAAGAGTAAATTCAATTTGAAGAGTAATTCATTTGAAGAGAAATTCTAAGTTTGAAGTAAATTAGTTGAGAGTAAATTCAATTGAAGAGAAATTCTAAGTTTGAAGAGTAAATTCCAAGTTTTGAAGAGTAATTCGATATTTTGAAGAGTAAATTCTAAGTTTTGAAGAGAAAATTCTAAGTTTGAAAAGTAAATTCCAAGATTTGAAGAGTAAATTCGATATTTTGAAGAGTAAATTCTAAGTTTTGAAGAGTAAATTCTATGTTTCGAAGAGTAAATTCTAATATTTGAAGAGAAAATTCTAAGTTTGAAGAGTAAATTCCAAGATTGAAGAGAAATTCGATATTTTGAAGAGTAATTCAAGTTTTGAAGAGAAAATTCTAAGTTTCGAAGAGAAATTCTAATATTTGAAGTGAAAATTCTAAGTTTGAAGAGTAAATTCCAAGATTTGAAGAGTAAATTCGATATTTTGAAGAGTAAATTCCAAGTTTTGAAGAGTAAATTCGATATTTTGAAGAGTAAATTCTAAATTTTGAAGAGTAAATTCTATGTTTCGAATAGTAAATTCTAATATTTCAAGAGAAAATTCTAAGTTGGAAGAGTAAATTCCAGGATTTGAAGAGTAAAATCGATATTTTGAGGAGTAAATTCTAAGTTTTGAAGAGAAAATTCTAAGTTTGAAGAGTAAATTCCGATATTTGAAGAGTAAATTCGATATTTTGAAGAGAAAATTCTAAGTTTTGAAGAGTAAATTCTATGTTTCGAAGAGTAAATTCTAATATTTGAAGAGAAAATTCTAAGTTTGAAGAGTAAATTCCAAGATTTGAAGAGTTAAATTCTAAGTTTTGAAGAGTAAATTCTATGTTTCGAAGAGTAAATTCTAATATTTGAAGAGAAAATTCTAAGTTTGAAAAGTAAATTCCAAGTTTTGAAGACTAAATTCGATATTTTGAAGAGTAAATTCTAAGTTTTGAAGAGAAAATTCTAAGTTTGAAGAGTAAATTCCAAGATTTTAAGAGTAAATTCGATATTTTGAAGAGTAAATTCTAAGTTTTGAAGAGAAAATTCTAAGTTTGAAGAGTAAATTCCAAGATTTTAAGAGTAAATTCGATATTTTGAAGAGTAAATTCTAAATTTTGAAGAGTAAATTCTATGATTCGAATAGTAAATTCTAATATTTCAAGAGAAAATTCTAAGTTGGAAGAGTAAATTCCAGGATTTGAAGAGTAAAATCGATATTTTGAGGAGTAAATTCTAAGTTTTGAAGAGAAAATTCTAAGTTTGAAGAGTAAATTCCGAGATTTGAAGAGTAAATTCGATATTTTGAAGAGTGAATTCCAAGATTTGAAGAGTAAATTCGATATTTTGAAGAGTAAATTCCAAGTTTTGAAGAGTAAATTCGATATTTTGAAGAGTAGATTCTAAGTTTTGAAGAGAAAATTCTAAGTTTGATCAGTAAATTCCAAGATTTGAAGAGTAAATTCTAAGTTCTGAAGTGTAAATTCTATGTTTCGAAGAGTAAATTCTAATATTTGAAGAGAAAATTCTAAGTTTGAAGAGTAAATTCCAAGATTTGAAGAGTAAATTCGATATTTTGAAGAGTAAATTTTTTGAAAGTAAATTTATGTTTCGAAGAGTAAATTCTAATATTTGAAGAGAAATTTAAGTTTGAAGAGTAAATTCCAAGATTTGAAGAGTAAATTCGATATTTTGAAGAGTAAATTCTAAGTTTTGAAGAGTAAATTCTATGTTTCGAAGAGTAAATTCTAATATTTGAAAAGAAAATTCTAAATTTGAAGAGTAAATTCCAGTTTTGAAGAGTAAATTCGATATTTTGAAGAGTAAATTCTAAGTTTTGAAGAGTAAATTCTATGTTTCGAAGAGTAAATTCTAATATTTGAAGAGAAAATTCTAAGTTTGAAGAGTAAATTCCAAGTTTTGAAGAGTAAATTGGATATTTTGAAGAGAAAATTCTAAGTTTTGAAATGAAAATTCTAAGTTTGAAGAGTAAATTCCAAGATTTGAAGAGTAAATTCGATATTTTGAAGAGTAAATTCTAAGTTTTGAAGAGTAAATTCGATATTTTGAAGAGTAAATTCTAAGTTTTGAAGAGAAAATTCTAATTTTGAAGAGTAAATTCCAAGATTTGAAGCGTAAATTCGATATTTTGAAGAGTAAATTCTGAGTTTTGAAGAGTAAATTCTAAGTTTTGAAGAGTAAATTCTAAGTTTTGAAGAGAAAATTCTAAGTTTGAAGAGTAAATTCCAAGTTTTGAAGAGTAAATTCGATATTTTGAAGAGTAAATTCTAAGTTTTGAAGAGAAAATTCTAAGTTTGAAGAGTAAATTCCAAGATTTGAAGAGTAAATTCGATATTTTGAAGAATAAATTCTAAGTTTTGAAGAGTAATCTCTATGTTTCGAAGAGTAAATTCTAATATTTGAAGAGAAAATTCTAAGTTTGAAGAGTAAATTCCAAGATTTGAAGAGTAAATTCGATATTTTGAAGAGTAAATTCTCGGTTTTGAAGAGTAAATTCTTTGTTTCGAAGAGTAAATTCTAATATTTGAAGAGAAAATTCTAAGTTTAAAGAGTAAATTCCAAGATTTGAAGAGTAAATTCGATATTTTGAAGAGTAA
>CACRXK020015973.1:2500-11756 GCA_902702795.2 Paramuricea clavata | reverse complement strand
AATATATCTGAGCTTTCTTGTGAGATATAGAGGTTCTAAAACCGTTTCTTTCACTTCGTCTTCGAGTTGTAAAACAAAAGTATTTCAAATTTTCAAGCGGTTTTTGGCCGAACAAATTGTCAACACATTGTAACAGTGAATAATTAATTACTGCTTCATGCAGTTAATGGCTATATTAGACTATATTATAAAACAATTATACCATTCGCTCTCGTCGTATATGGCTGATAGCCGACTCGGTGCTACGCACCTCGTCGGCTATCAGCTCATATACGACTCGAGCTCATGGTATAATTGTTAATTATATATATATATATATATATATATATATATATATATATATATATATATACACTCGAGAACATTTTCACCTTAGCATATTACGGAGTGTACAATTACACAACTCAATATATATATATATATATATATATATATAGCGATAATGCAAAGCTCACTTCCCTTGTGGTCGTTCGAGCACTCTGGCTCCATTACGCTCTGCGCATGTCTGGATGCGTTGAGTCACCGTGTTGTACCACATGCCTTGGTGAGAGCAAGTTCATGGGGTATTAATACGAGTGTCTCACGTATCTAGACGTGTACCAAGCTGTACTGACGAGGCGTTGAACGCCGAAACATGCATGTCTGCAGATTGTATACTATTACGCTCCTTCACTTCGGTGTTGTTGAGCACTCTGCGGAGTTGTTAATGGATGTCTATTAGCGATAATGCAAAGCTCACTTCCCTTGTGGTCGTTCGAGCACTCTGGCTCCATTACGCTCTGCGCATGTCTGGATGCGTTGAGTCACCGTGTTGTACCACATGCCTTGGTGAGAGCAAGTTCATGGGGTATATACATTGACCCGGGCGAATTCCAAGAAAAAAAAAATAATTACCGGTCCACTCACGGTTTGCATAATAATAATTTAATACTTATAGCGCGTAAATTTACATGCACACACCGTATGATATAGGGGGTAGCAAATCTTCGAGTTAAATCCCTCGAGTTAAGCCCTTCGAGTTAAGCCACGACTACGCCCATATAACGCCCATGTCACACCCATTTCCGTTGAGGGCTTAACTCCAAGTACATAACTGGAGTTAGGTACTTCGAGTTAAGCCCTCTAAAAAATGGGGGCTTAACTCGAGCATAGTAAAAAATTTTGTTCTTCGAGTTAAGTCCAACGTTTGAAAGTTACGGAAAATAAACAATATTCATTATTTTTAGTATATAATGTATAATTCAGTAATAATTAATTAACATAAATGTTTTATTTGCGGCAGAAACGATCGGGATGTGTCGCCAACAATTTACATGGTGGAAAATAAAATATTTTTCAAACGTAACAAGTAGTATAGCTTATATATAAATCATTATATTTACATAAATCAAGTAAAAACCCTTAAACAATCATATGTACATTTTTTAGTTCAATATGTTCTGTAGTTCAATAATTATCGAAGTCTTCTACTCTCTATTAGTGCAACGTCAGTCGGAGAGATAATTGAGAATTTGCACCAACCGTTATAACAGTAGGCGGTACCAGTGGCAAGTGGCCTTTGCGCGAGGCAATGTACCGTAGGTCAGAACAAAAGTAAATTGGCAAGGGGTTGCAAATCGTTGTCTGCTTGGAATATAAAGTCCCTTTACAGAAACGAATATTTTTCCAGCCAATTGCAACATTGCACATTTACTCGAGCAACACGAAGCTCTCAACTTCTCGTTTTTTTGTTGCCACGTGCCACACTTGCTCTGGCGCGGATATGATCTTTCAGATTCGAAAATGGAATCCATTTCAATAGTTTTCAACACGACGGTAGGGGAAGGTTGTGGCGTCGGAGAAGCTTGGCCTTTTTTCTTGATGTTTCCGTTTGATCTTGCATACTGTCTGGAGCACGTTTCAAAATTTCTTTGACTTCTGTTTCCGTTAAAAAGTATTTTAGAAATAGGTAATTGGACCTCTACATGCAGGCGTTTGAGATTTTGCGTTGTCCAACTTTCTTGTAAGCCTTATTTAGTTGTTGGTTTCTGAGATCTTCACCGGGTCTGAAAAGTATACCTTACCGTGTAATATTGTATAGTAGTAGGTCATATATATATATATATAGTGCCTGTGGTGTTTTGTTTATTTTCTTTGTCAGTCCATGCACATGTCGTGTTGAATTATTCCTTAATGATATATAGATATAGGTGCGATTTGATGATGTACAATACTCATGCACAGGGTTTTGCAAGCAGACCATCTCGTGAAGTATGTGAAACTAATTTATTTTGTCATGTAGATTGATATGTCCCATCTAACCCCAGAGTCGAGTACATAAGACCTCTGTAGACTATATGTAAGCGTTAAGTATTTTGTGTAGTGTACCGTTTATGTGGTACTTTTTGAAATACAAACAGTCATTTGAAACGATTTCATTAGACTGTACACATTTCAAAACGGAAAGCGGTCGCAAAATGTCGATCGTGCGACCTGTTGCGAAATGCAAATCCACCTCAATATATACAATTTGATAATATATACGTCGGCTGATATAAAACGTATTGAACGAAACGCGATTGAAATGACAACTTGTTTGGGAACAGTTTAAACTTCGCTATTCTGGGCATTTTAAGTAACTCGTTTACATCTTGCAAAACGTTGGGGCTTAACTCGAAGAATGCTACCCCGTATAATAGATGACAAACATTTTGATGATTTTTAACTTAGCATTGTTGCAGTGTAATTAGCTGGACAAACTTCCCAGTCCCTCATCTAGTTGCTTGGGGATTATCCCACGTCTATAAATGACACTTACTTGTGCATAAGAAATGCAGGGAAAACAGAGTAATTGAACGCTCTAAAAACAACTTCGACGAGAAATGAAACGTACTAAATAAAGAAAAAAATATTAGTCATGCATTTCTCTCACGATCCAGTGATGGAAATGTTCAACCAAAGGATGGAAAGTTGAGTAAACCCAAAAATTCGTCAAACCCCCTGTACCTGGTATGATATAAATATCATACATATGAATGTTAACGCCAGACCCCTAGATTAAATTTCATCAACTGGATAGTCGATTAAAATTACTTCCAGACCTTCGATAAATTTAATATCCAGCAGATTATGCATTCAAGTTATCCGCCGTCCAACGCAATTTTCACTTAAAATCAACCACTCAATTATATGGATACCAATTAAAGAGTCATTTAAAGACTAAAGAGTCAATTAAAAAGTCAATGCATTTGTTTACATTTTACTTTCGGAAGTGAAAATAGCAACAAATGACGATTATAAACATTTCCTTTGTCCAATTTTAGTATAAAAAGTTAAAATGAGCAGTATAACCATAGGATGGTAGTAATATATTATGGTTGAAAACCGAAACATCTATTATGCCGCCATTAAAATGGCCACCAAGCAGATTTGGGCACACAATGCATTGTGGTTGCATGACAATGACTCTTTAACGTATATACATACATGCACGTATACACACGCATACATAAATTATTATATTGTGGACTCCACCGCTTTGCTGCCAAATCCGACTTGTAAGATGCAGCAAAACAACAGAAAATTCATATCCTTGTGAGGTTGGGTTATTTTTATCATTTTCGAACATTTTTCCCTATGCAGTCAGTTATTACGTTTTAATTTTAGCGTGTTTACACACTTCTCTCGTATTCTCCCAACATTCCCTCGTTTTCTATTTCTTGAAATAATAATGAATGTTTACTGATCATTTCGTTTTAAAGCAAAATTCAAAACAATGCTTCAAAATGTCGTACGAAACGTTTTTTTCTTTTTTTCTTGCCTGTTCCTATTTCCGAGATAAGTGAGTTGATCACCCCGTGACACCCATGACCCTGCGATAGTTGATGAACTTTTCAATCCTCTTGATGTCCTTTTCTCTGGTGTGAATAGCAGAACGGAATTTGTATACCCCGTCCCGGCTGTCGCTGGGAACGTGGCTCTTGTATTATTTATTATAGCGGTGTTTTTAGATTAATTAATGCCTTGACTTTCATAGCTCTAATACCTGCACAGATAGACTGGGAACGAGAACAAGAATATTCAATATTAAAGCAACAAATGCAGTCAAAAGATAACCAGCTACGAAACCATGATCAGTTTTCTCATTCCCTTTCTTCTTTAGTCTCCAGTCCATGACAAAACCAATGATGGGAGCAAAGAAAAAACCAGTACATTGAATAATGCCAAACCAATTGGTATACTTGCTTACTATATTAAAAGATCGAACGCACAAATAAATTGTTTCCGTTTTGCTGTATTAAAGATGAAAAAAGTAAGCAAACAATGAAAGTCAACTTACCTGTATCCTTGTCATAGTCAGACATAAATTCCAAATATGAGTTTAAATCACCAACATAAAACCACAGACGAAGGCTACACACACTCATGTACAAAACTGACAGTATATATTCAGCTGTCAACATCTGACTCATTAGCCCAGGTGCTCTTTCTAGAAAAATAAGGTAGTGCATCATCACGTGAATTTAAGCTTTCACTGTCTATATTCCAAATGCATGGGCATGTATGTGTAAGACATTCAATCAGAGAGCGATTTAAAAGTACAATTCCTACCAACCTCACCACCCAGGGATATTCCATTCGCGAAGACACTAAAAGTTGTTGCAGAAGTAAACTGCTGCATTGCTAATAGTACGTAAGCCCCCATCCAGCAAAAATTTCCCGCTAAATGACGTCAGCACTTATTTTCCCGCCATAGTTGTTTCTGTAGGGCATTGAACTAAAGTAACTGGAACGATACCTCCAACCGGAAATGTGAAGCCATGCCCAGGCATGCCCACTGTTGTCATGCCCAGTCTTTTCACGTAACGGGAATGAACGCGGGTTTTTAAATTTCCAAAACTGGGTAAAAAAATGCACTAAAACATGGTTTAAGACGACGTAAAATGCACCTACCAGTACATTTTTTACAATAAAAACATCCTTCAAAACTCCTGGGTAAAATATTTTTAATTTATTTGTGTAGAATTCATAGTTAAATTTCCTTTTTCGAGAAAAACCGTTCAGCGAGGAGTGGAGCTTGCCGTGGTCTAATCATAAGTATTTGTGTGAATTTCCCTATTTTGCTCATTCGTTTTCCAATTTATTCGTCTGAAAGTTAGGAAAAAAGGTATTCTAACAAGATCAAACTACCAACCACAGTTTAATTATGTTTTGTAGTAGAGTATTTATTAAGTTTTACAACAAATATAAACATTAATTAAAAACATTAAGAAAGTTTTTTCGCGGACAAGTACTTCTTGTTGCGATTATTCACATTCGGCAAGAAATACACAGAACAAGTCGTCAACGAAGGCAAACAAAGTGATAGATACAGATTAAATAAACTTATCTTGTTTAACAATCAATGAAGTTGTTATAAATATATGTTTAATACGTTAAGATAAAGAATTACTTATCTTTCTCAAGTTTCATCTGCATATAAACGTTCCAGTCATTCAAATATGCACTTGTTGTCGGCCAATCGGTTACTTTCTTCCTTGCAATTTTAGTCGGTAGGGTTCAAGATATGTTTTAAATACACTTTTAATACAAAAATATAGCTTAAAGCCCTAAATAAACGACAATTTTCGATCCATTCGCCCGAGAAAAAACATTCAGTCACTTCGCCGAAATGGTCTCGCGAGAATGTCTCGCAACACAAACGCGCGTGTCTGGAGGTAGAACACGCGCGGCTGGAGGTAAAATTTGGCTTCATCCGATCATAAGCCAATCCTATTGGAAGTAGCGTTCCAGGTATTTTTAGTTCACTGGTGTAGGGCGACCTTGGAATGATTTTTCATCTGACGCCAGCACTTAGCTAGTGACCTGATAGTTGTTTGAGTACGGGTCGCGCGAATAATACTGAGATGACGTATGCGAAGACATATAGATATTATATCTTATTGGATTCTGGCAAAATATTAAGACGAGACTTCAATGTTCAAGACTTCTTTGCCATATTGGGCGAAGATGAATCCAATATGATTTCTATTATATCGAACAAACAATAAACTAAAAACGAATTCGTCCTGGTTTTTAATTAATATTTAAGAACATGCTACTCTCAACATGTACACAAATTGCAAAATATCACAACAAACAGATTAAAACTTTAAAACTTAATAACTGTTCTGAAATGTCATTTGTCCAAGCTTAAAGCCAAATGGAAACGAATTTGATTGATTTCTTGACGTTGTTGTAGATTGTTGAATGTTCAATGTTTACGGGCTTCCTGGCGGAGACCTTAGGGAAACCGATGAAAGGCTAGGGGAGAAATTGGCGATTTATTGACGTGTTCCATGCTCTTATCTCTAGGTTTTGTAGCTTCTTGTGTTCCGACTTTAGTTACGGCATTAACAATGGTTTGAGAGATACTTTGTTGACATTTCTCAGTAATCCGATCATGATTCCCGAACCAACGGCGCGGAGCGCCGTTTCGGGCGTAAGCCCGGGGCGAAGGTACTAATTCCGCCCGGCTATTAACACCCGGGGAAACGAAAGTATTAGCGAAGTCTAAAGTTCATCAATGATCGCGGGCGTGGGTTACCGTGCGTGGCTCGGTGGGTGGTCATCTCACTGATCTCAAAATATGGCTGTTTGCCAGGAGTGAAGAAGGCAAAAAATATAAAAAATACATGTAAGAAAGCTTGGAAAAACGCAAGCAAATTATTTTCATTCAAAAAAGCAAATTATTTTCATTAGCGTCCAATCTCGTTCCCCGAGCCTGCGATCCTCGGGAAGGAACGTGAGGCTCTGTGATAATTCGTTTCAGGGAGGAATCTGATTGGCTGTTGATATGGAATGCGCAGTTCGGTCTTAGCCAGGATTTCTGGCTTCCGGCAACGGATTATGCCAGAGCCTCACGTTCCTAGCTTCCCAAGGATCGCAGGGTCGGAAAACGAGATTGATTAGCGTCCTGTACGGATTAAATTTATTTTATTTCAAAGTGCGAGTAATAAGTTGAAGCTCCAGTTGAAGAGTTTATAAATATCGGCAATTCATTAATTCATAAAAATTGCGTCCAAAGCCCAATTTTCTTACCTTCTTATGTGCAACCACTGTGAACTACAGATGTTTATATACTTTTGAGCTAAGATATAATTCTGTTTAATTGGGGATGGTATTTGGATACAGGGGATGGAGATAAGTTTAAAACCTTTTGCTGCAATACACGAGGCTTCCAAGCGTTAAGATCTGATTCCACGAGCGGATTTTCTGGGCGAAATGCAAAACATTTTGCACGAAATGAATTTGTGCATGCGCAGTAAAGATAAATTGTGCTTTTACTCATTGCGAAAGCGAATAAAGTGGCAAAATTCAATATAATCATCTATGTGCAACAATCATCATATTTCACCGACACAATTTCACGCGAAGAATTTCGCCGTCTCGACTCGTGCTCATGACATGATTGTTAATTGTGCACTGATGCTTTCTTGTATATCAAACTGTAACAGTCGGTAAAATCTGAAAACACAATTTACATGGGTAAATTATTTTTTTAAGACAAAAACGAGATATATTTGCTACCTTCGCTTGATTCGGCATCAATATCTTTAACTTCGTCATCTTCCTCCTTTTCGTTCTTAACTTCAGATTGACAGAGTGGTGATAATTCATGTGCAATCTTCAAAAAATTTGAAGACGAAACAAAATTTAAAGCTATTTGACTTTACTTCTATAAAGGGTTTTTGATTTTATAAGTGTTTCTAAAGATATATATTCAGATTCTGTTCATGTTTTTATATTCGCTCTTTCGCATTATGTTTTTCAAAAATATAATTTTTTTAATCAGTTTAAATTGAAAAATTCTTACAAATGTAAGAATTCATCTATCATCTTATAAGACTATCAGCTCATATACAACTTGATCATGAGTTGGCAGAATAACTGTTGCGAAAAAGTCTTCAAAAAGGTTAACATTAAACAAATTTGAATGAATCGTCAAAACTATAATGTGACTTTGGTTTTACAAATAATTCTTTCGAGTTCCTAACTGTGTGCACTTCATTGTATAGCTGTTCCAATATGCGTGCCAAATGCTCACTAAATATAGATACATTATATTTTGGGGACCCACTGATTGAGCTACTAATTGGTCTAAATCGAATTCCCATACCGGAAGGCTTGTAAAATAATCGTCGTCTTGTCAGGAAAAAGGACATTTTAATATTTGGCAAACCCAAACACAGTAGACCAGACTAATAGCATATTAGAATTTAGAGAATTGTTCAAATTAAATGGAAATTAATCACAGTATTTACCCTCGGTTTGGCAGACCTCTCCTTTGCATTCCCAGATTCAGTTATGGCTTCGGAAGTAATTGTAAATGGAGGTAAAATAAATGTAAAGGTAACAGTTGAGATGATGGCGAGCAGAAAGTAGGAAATGATCATTGATTGTAATGAAACACCAGCTTCGTACAACAACTGAAATGCAAAACAACACATCTTAAAATCCGTTGAAAAGTTTTATCGTTTATATGGAAGTTTAAAAGCTTTAATGTCCCTGTACTGTATAACGTTTAAAAGTCGTGTGAAATTACATCAGCTAATCCTAGTAGAAAACTTGAGGCCTACGACTGCGTATAATCGTGTGCCATACCGACGTGCTATAAATACTTAATCGCATACACACAACCATGAGGAAACGTCCCTGTTTACATGTTGGTATATTGTCGTAATGTCTGGTGAGATATTTTCAAAACCTCTTTCTGAAATCAGTACGTACTACGTAGAAATACGCACTGGAAGCTAATGCATAATGAGTTATCATTAAAATCAGAAGCATCTGTGTCATTTGAAAATTCACAGTAAGGCTTATTTACATATCATACATACGTGAAATGCAACAGAAAGAAAATCGTACTTTAAAATCGATGAAACGTATACGCCAACTTACTAGTTGTAGAGCATTAAGAAGCATTTTAACCTGGCACTCATGTGGTAATCATTATATACTGTATACCCAAACAATTTATACGAAATACATTCAACTCAATGTAATTCATGTAGGCTAGTGGCGGCAGTAGTACAATCAAATAAGATGAATACAAATAAGTTCCTTATTTAATTCTAAATGGTTTGTATCAGATATAAGACGTACCTTACAGATAAGCAGTACAGCAGATGATGAATCTATGCCTCCGCAAAATGAACTTATTACTAAAGATTTCCATCTATCAAACAGATTTGCAATCTATGAAAGGGATAATCATAATTTTATATAAGTGAATTTA
>CACRXK020015972.1:0-11757 GCA_902702795.2 Paramuricea clavata | reverse complement strand
ATTCGTTCCATCGCCTGTGTAGCCAGTGTTGCAAGTACATAAGTATGATCCTTGTGTATTATTACATGTTGCTTGAGCTTGACAGATGTTTGCTTGTGAACATTCGTTGATGTCTGAAACAGAACAATGATTTCATTAAATTTTCCAAAACATAAAGCATGAGCAGAAATTAAGAGGACTTTATTAACGGAAGATGTCCCACCATCCTTGTGGATTAAGCCGTCTCTGAGAGAATGAAGGAAAAAAGTGAACCACGACATATTCAAATATATTAAGCAGTGAGTGAAGGCCCAAATAATTAGTAACATAGAAATTCATTTTTGTTGTGGCGGCCACTATGGAAACATATTTAAAAATTTAAGTTAGCAAGATATAGTGAAAAACATCAAAACTTAAACCTTGCAAAATCAAAAACATTTTTTCGCACCCTAGCTGGTATCGCTGGTAATAACGATCTTGTTCTGACTAGGAAATAAATTATCAGCAAAGGATCTAAGATCAGACATATGGTTACTATCAGGCAGTCCATAACAACGCACAAGAAGCCATTTTGCGTCGTTGGATTGCAGAACCAGACAGCCAGAATGATGAAAAATATAGGGATTATATAATCATGAATTTATTCATCTTGAGGTTTGTCTAGATTGATTAATTGAAAGAATCGAATTACCCTATTCTCGAAACAGTTCTAATCAAAGTTCTAATTGCTACTTGAACTTGACGTATAATGTTGTCGCGTGTGCCGCATGTTTGGGTCATAATTAAACGGTTCCAACTGAAGTTTTAAAAGTCTATCGTCGCCGTAAAAAAAAACTATTTCCACAAATATCCAAACAGTCCCACTAGCAATTAACAGATTTTTACTAGTTCCAGGTAGATGTTGCATAAAACGCGGAGCGGTCAAGCTCGCGCCTCACGCGATAGCGCGTTACGTCACTTTTTCTCTGCTAGTGTAAGATCAGTAAATTTAGTTGGGTATGACAAAAGGAGAATTTTTACAGGGAGAGCTGAATCGGATTTCGGAGAGTTAAGTTAGAGCCACGCTAACATTTTCCAGCGACCACACCCAATTTCTTAATTATCCTGATATCTCCTTTTAACTAACATGGGAGACTTAAATAAAAAACTATCTTCCGGCAAAACATAAAACTATGAGAAAGTAATTGAAAGTAACTGTTAACAAATTTCTAACGGTTTTTATGGTTGCGAAGAAAGGCGATAGTTAAGTCGGATTTTTACATGAATGGTTAACAGCATCAATGCATGTAACTCCCAAGACTTTTCTGCCGTGAGCAATACCTTTGTCAGGCCGAACTGTTCGCAAAAATTCGCAAAATGTGAGAGATGTGGTTGGAATCATTATAAATTGGACAGCTATGTAAAACAATTGTTATTACATAAACAGCTACCGGATGTAAGCTATTCTGCAATCTGATTGGCTCTCTACTTGCCAGTATACAGAAAACAAGATGGCGGCGCAAGAATTACCGCAGTTTTGGGAATTACCGGAGTTTTTCAGTCGATAAAACAGCACGTTATTTGCTTATTATAGCTTTAACAGCAATAAAACACAATGAAAAAAACTCCCAGGACCTGTTTACAGGTTAGATTTGCAGTTTTTTATATTTAAACTGGTTGAAAAATATAATTTTGAAAAAAATGATGCCGAAAGAAAGAGCGAAGATAAAAACATGCATAGAAACCAGAATATATATTTTTTTACAAAACTGATTTCAAAGGAAAAAAAAATTATAAAGTAAAGTCAACAAGCACTTGTTTTGTTTAAAAAATATTAAATATTTACCGTCAAGATACAAGAACATTCCCACTTCCGCTTCTGTAACTTGTTTTGTATTTCTGTAATTTATTATATTTTTCTGTAGCGATTACCGCTTTATCGGCAAATATCGCGGTAGGGTCCGGTAGAATTTCGCTGTCCTTCCTTCATATACGTCAATTTGTAGCAATGGATACACCTTTCGTCAGATTCTTTGCATAAAAGTTGCGAAACGTAGATCTTATACAGATATTTGCTGATCAATCGGTTTTGAACCGCCGCCGGCTCAAAGTGTGTTCATACTATACAAATTTAAAATTACAGACTACAATCATTTGACGTACTAAAATAAAAATTTCGCAACTTTTATGCAAAGAATCTAACGAAAGGTGTATCCTTTGTTACAAATTGACGTATATAAAGGAAAAAAAGGGGAATTTCTACCGCGATATTTTCCGATGAAGCGGTAATCGCAACAGAAAAATAGAACAAATTACAGAAATACAAAACAAGTTACAGAAGCGGAAGTGGGAAGGTTCTTGTATTTTGACTGTAATATATAAAAATTTCAAGTCTTATAGCAATGTTCAAAGTACTGATTTAAAAAACGCTGCAACTAAAGTCAACTCTCGCCTTGCGGACGCACCACAATTACGGATACCACGCTATTACGGACAGTTGGTAATTCCCCGGCCGAAACTACTATGACATGCATTGAAATAGCTCTCGCTATTGCGGACTCTCACTATTACGGAATTGCGGACACTTCAAGTGGTCCAGCATTGCTCCAGCATTACTTTTCTAGAATTGACAATTTCTCAACCATGATCATCGAATTCTCCAGCATACCTTAAACTTAACACAAGCTTTCACTCTTCGCGAGGAAATAAAAAAATCTTTATGGAATCAAAATAGGAAAAAGAAAAAATGCGTTAAATAAATTTTTGAAAACAATACTTACCATCGCAGCGCTGGCCGGTATATCCAACTGGGCATGAGCAAGAGAATGATGTTCCATTATTTGAACAAGTTCCACCATTCATACATGGAGCACTGGCACATGGAACTAAATTAGATTCAAAATGTTAAGATCCATGTAAACTTGAGGGGACTCGAAGAATTCAATTCACAGAATCCGGCAGCGAATTAGCTTGTAATATCACACATAAATAACACCATGGTCTAATTACGGAAGCTGTTTACGATACCCAGCAAAGCAAGACCAACTTAACTTTTGCTAATTTATCATCCAACGTTCATCCAAACTTAACCAAAAGTGAATCTATCCGTACAATAGGCAATGTCAATTAGTCCGCCAAAATTTCGTATTAGTATGTAAAATACTTTTTAAGTTACTAAACAAGCAAACACACACCCACACATACAAACATGGATAAAAACATAACAATCTGGCGAATCAAACTAATAAATGTTTAGGAATTTCAATCTCTCATGCACTAGGTCATCATCACATCACGAATATCTTTCTGAGAATTGCATATACGGTTATCACATAATATCTGTATGAACACATTTCCTTGCATAGTTTTTCCCCCGAGCATGTGCAGAACGCATAGCGAGGATACTAATTTCGGGAAGCAGAGCACTTGGATTGACAAGTACATCCCTGATAGCGAACGCTTGGCTAGGATTTATAGGTTAACCTCCCATTGCTCTATAAAATATTGTGATTGTCAAGAGTAGATTTAATTAGCAAAACTGCCACTAAAATATTCAACATATACTAGCCATAGTTTTCGATTTATTGAAAAAATTTGCCCAGCTATTTACATCCAGAAACAAGTAGATCAAGCGGATAGACAAGTGCATCAGTGACAGCGAAGGTGTGGGTCAGATTAATGGTTTAAAAACCCACCACTGCTTTGAAAAATATTGCGAATGTCAGGAGTGAAATGAGTTTGAATTGGGGATCATCAATGACAAATGCTCAAAGGGTTAAATGGCAAGAGTAGGTAAACAGTTTATTTCCTTAGAACGGATTAGGAAGAGTAAATTGCAAGAAATCTGAAAACACAAGTTTGGTTTAAATGATGATATATTGTTAGCTGTTCTCAACACCTGAAAAACAAGAGCAACTACACTTCAGTATTTAAAACCCAATTTCACTGATGAGTATTTACTCCTTCACATCAAACTTACTTGTTGATATCTTCAATTTAACAAGAGCATGCGCTGTTAGTTATGACATAATACTCAAATCCGCAAAATCCCTTCTGGAATAAAAATGGGAGAGAAAAAAACTATATGTAGTTCCTTTGGGAAAATAACATTTACCTTGGGTTTCGCAGCGGTCACCGGTATATCCAACTGGGCATGAGCAAGAGAATGATGTTCCATTATTTGAACAAGTCCCGCCATTCATACATGGAGCACTGGCACATGGAACTAAATTAGATTAAAAATGTTAATTTTCATGTCAACTTGACGGAACTCAAAGAATTCAATTCATAGAATCCGGCAGCGAATTAACTTATAATATCACACATAAATAACACGATGGTCTAATTACAGAAGCTGTTTACGGTATCCAGCAAAGCAAGACGATCTTAACTTTTGCTAATTTATCATACAACGTTCATCCAAACTTAAACTAAGGTTAATCTATCCGTACAATAGGCAATGTCAATTAGTCCGCCAAAATTTCGTATTATATAGTATGTAAAATACTTTTTAAGTTACTAAACAAGCAAACAGACACACACCCACACATACAAACATGGATGAAAACATCTCCATCTGGAAAATCAAGCTAATAAATGTTTAGGAATTTCACTCTCGCATGTACTAGGTCATCGTCACAAATATCAATCACGAATATCTTTCTGAGAATTGCATATATTGTTATCACACAATATCTGTATGGACACACTTCTTTGCATAGTTTTTCCCCCGAGCATGTGCAGAACGCATAGCGAGGATACTAATTCCGGGAAGCAGAGCATTTTGATTGACAAGTACATCGCTGATAGCGGACGCGCGGTTAGGATTTATGGGTTAACCTCCCACTGCTCTCTAAAATATTGCGATTGTCAAGAGTAGATCTATAATGAGTAAAAGTGTCACTAAAATATTCAAGATATACTAGCCATAGTTCTCGATTTATTGAAAAAAATGTGCCCAGCTATTTACATCCAGAAACAAGTAGATCAAGCGGATAGACAAGTGCATCAGTGACAGCGAAAGTGTGGGTAAGATTAATGGTTTAATAACCCACCACTGCTTTGAAAAATATTACGAATGTCAGGAGTGAAATGAGTTTGAATTGGGGATCATCAATGACAAACGCTCAAAGGGTTAAATGGCAAGAGTAGGTAAACAGTTTATTTCCTTAGAACGGATCAGGAAGAGTAAATTGCAAGAAATCTGAAAACACTACTTTGGTTTAAATGATGATATATTGTTAGCTGTTCTCAACACCTGGAAAACACGAGCAACTACGCTTCAGTATTTAAAACCCAATTTCACTGATGAGTATTTACTCCTTCACATCAAACTTACTTGTTGACATCTTCAATTTAACAAGAGCATGCACTGTTAGTTATGACATAATACTCAAATTCGCAAATATCAACACATTTCTTTGCGTAGTTTTCCCCCCGAGAAAGTGCAGAGCGCATTGCGAGGATACTAATTCCGGGAAGAAGGAGAGCAAGTGGATTGACAAGTCCATCACCGATAACGGACGCGTGGCTAGGATTTATGGGTTAACTTCCCACTGCTCTCTAAAATATTGCGATTGTCAAGAGTAGAATTAATGAGTAAAAGTGCCATTAAATATTCAAGATATAGTAGCCATAGTTTTCGATTTATTGAAAATTTTTTGCCGTGCTATTTACATCCAGAAACAAGTAGATCAAGCGGAATCCCAAGTGCATCAGCGATAGGGAAGGTGTGGGTAAGATTAACGGTTTAATAACCTCCAACTTCTTTCAATAATATTGCGAATGTCAGGAGTGAAATGAGTTTGGATTGGAGATCATCAATGATAAACGCTAAATGGGTTAAAAAGCAAGACTAGGCAAAAAGTTTATTTCCTGCATGACAACGGATTAGAGAGAATAAATTGCAGAAAATCAGAAAACACAAGTTCGTTTTAAATCGTGATATATTGTTAGCTGTTCTCAACACTTGGAAAACAAGAGCAACTACACTTCAGTATTTAAAACCCAATTTCACTGACGAGTATTTACTCCTTCACATCAAACTTACTTGTTCATATTTTCAATTTAACAAGAGCATGCGCTGTTCGTTATGAAATAAAACTCAATTCCGCAAAATCCTTTCTGGCATGAAAATGGGAGAGAAAAAAAACTATATGCAGTACCTTTGTGAAAATAACAGTTACCTTGGGTTTCGCAGCGGTCACCGGTATATCCAACTGGGCATGAGCAAGAGAATGATGTTCCATTATTTGAACAAGTCCCACCATTCATACATGGAGCACTGGCACATGGAACTAAATTAGATTCAAAATGTTAAGATCCATGTAAAGTTGAGGGGACTCGAAGAATTCAATTCATAGTCTCCGGCAGCGAATTAACTTATAATATCACCCATAAATAATACGATGGTCTAACTACGAAAGCTGTTTACGATATCCAGCAAAGCAAGAAGAACATAACTTTTGCTAATTTCTCATCCAACGTTCATCCAAACTTAACGAAAAGTTAATCCATCCATACAATAGGCAATGTCAATGAGTACGCCAAAATTTCGTATTCGTATGCAAAATACTTTTTAAGTTACTAAACAAGCAAACAAACACACACCCACACATACAAACATGGGTGAAATTATGACCATCTGGCAAAGGTAATAAATGTTTAGGAATATCATTCTCGCACGCCTTAGGTTATCGTCACATCAATCGCGAATATCTTTCTGAGAATTGCTTGGTTATCACTTAATATCTGTTTCAGCACATTTTTTTGCGTAGTTTTTCCCACGAGAAAGTGCAGAGCGCATACCAAGGATACTAATTCCGGGAAGAAGGAGAGCAAGTGGATAGACAAGTCCATCACTGATAACGGACGCGTGGCTAGGATTTATGGGTTAACTTCCCACTGCCCTCTAAAATATTGCGATTGTCAAGAGTAGAATTAATGAGTAAAAGTGCCACTAAAATATTCAAGATATAAAGCCATAGTTCTCGATTTATTGAAAATTTTTTGCCGTGCTATTTACATCCAGAAACAAGTAGATCAAGCGGAATGCCAAGTGCATTAGTGATAGGGAAGGTGTGGGTAAGATTAATGGTTTAATAACCTCCAACTTCTTTCAATAATATTGTGAATGTCAGGAGCGAAATGAGTTTGGATTGGAGATCATCAATGACAAACGCTAAGTGGGTTAAAAGGCAAGACTTGGCAAAAATTTAATTTCTTTACAACGGATTAGAGAGAATATATTGCAGAAAATCAGAAAACACAAGTTCGTTTTAAATGATGATATATTTTTAGCTCTTCTCAACAACTGGAAAACAAGAGCAACTACACTTCAGTATTTAAAACCCAATTTCACTGACGAGTATTTACTCCTTCACATCAAACTTACTTGTTCATATTTTCAATTTAACAAGAGCATGCGCTGTTCGTTATGAAATAAAACTCAATTCCGCAAAATCCTTTCTGGAATAAAAATGGGAGAGAAAAAAAACTATATGTAGTCCCTTTGTGAAAATAACATTTACCTTGGGTTTCGCAGGCATCGCCGGTATATCCAACTGGACATGAGCATGAGAATGATGTCCCACTATTTGAACAAGTCCCACCATTCATACATGGAGCACTGGCACATGGAACTGAATTAGATTAAAAATGTTAAGATCCATGTAAACTTGAGGGGACTCGAAGAATTCAATTCATAGAATCCGGCAGCGAATTAACTTATAATATCACCCATAAATAACACGATGGTCTAACTACGAAAGCTGTTTACGATACCCAGCAAAGCAAGACGAACATAACTTTTGCTAATTTCTCATCCAACGTTCATCCAAACTTAACGAAAAGTTAATCTATCCATACAATAGGCAATGTCAATGAGTCCGCCAAAATTTCGTATTAGTATGTAAAATACTTTTTAAGTTACTAAACAAGCAAACAAACACACACCCACACATACAAACATGGATGAAAACATATCCATCTGGCAAATCAAGCTAATAAATACTTAGGAATTTCACTCTCGCATGCACTAGGTCATCGTCACACATATCAATCACGAATATCTTTCTGAGAATTGCATATATGGTTATCACATAATATATGTATGAACACATTTCTTTGCATAGTTTTTCCCCCGAGCATGTGCAGAACGCATAGCGAGGATACTAATTCCGGGAAGAAGGAGAGCAAGTGGATTGACAAGTCCATCATTGATAGCGGACGCGTCGCTATGATTTATGGGTTAACTTCCCACAGCTCTCTAAAATATTGCGATTGTCAAGAGTAGAATTAATGAGTAAAAGTTTACATCCAGAAACAAGTAGATCAAGCGGAATGCCAAGTGCATCAGTGATAGGGAAGGTGTGGGTAAGATTAATGGTTTAATAACCTCCAACTTCTTTCAATAATATTGCGAATGTCAGGAGTGAAATGAGTTTGGATTTGAGATCATCAATGACAAACACTAAATGGGTTAAAAGGCAAGACTAGGCAAAAAGTTTATCTCCTTACAACGGATTAGAGAGAATAAATTGCAGAAAATCAGAAAACACAAGTTCGTTTTAAATGATGATATATTGTTAGCTCTTCTCAACAACTGGAAAACAAGAGCAACTACACTTCAGTATTTAAAATCCAATTTCACTGACGAGTATTTACTCCTTCACATCAAACTTACTTGTTCATATTTTCAATTTAACAAGAGCATGCGCTGTTCGTTATGAAATAAAACTCAATTCCACAAAATCCTTTCTGGAATAAAAATGGGAGAGAAAAAAAACTTTATGTAGTCCCTTTGTGAAAATAACATTTACCTTGGGTTTCGCAGGCATCACCGGTATATCCAACTGGACATGAGCATGAGAATGATGTTCCACTATTTGAACAAGTCCCACCATTCATACATGGAGCACTGGCACATGGAACTAAATTAGATTCAAAATGTTAAGATCCATGTAAACTTGAGGGGACTCGAAGAATTCAATTCATAGAATCCGGCAGCGAATTAACTTATAATATCACCCATAAATAACACGATGGTCTAACTACGAAAGCTGTTTACGATACCCAGCAGAGCAAGAAGAACATAACTTTTGCTAATTTCTCATCCAACGTTCATCCAAACTTAACGAAAAGTTAATCTATCCATACAATAGGCAATGTCAATGAGTACGCCAAAATTTCGTATTAGTATGTAAAATACTTTTTAAGTTACTAAACAAGCAAACAAACACACACCCACACATACAAACATGGATGAAAACATATCCATGTTGGAAATCAAGGGTTAGGTTTGGTTTGGTTGTTCAAAATCTGTTTATAATCCGTGGATAATTCAAAACTAAATAACACTATAATGGAAACATAATACTATTGTAATTTCTAAACAACGAAAATCGTATCTTATTGTAACAATCGCGTGCATATTATGCTATACGTTACAACAATATTCTAATTATCTAAAATTAAGGAAACAGTTTTCTGTAATGAAACAGGTTCATAACAAACAATAGTAGCTAATAGAAATTAAGTAATTATGGGTCATTCCACGGCTTATTTCTCCAACAATATATGTATAATGTGGCCCGCAGGGCTACCTTCACACATTTAGCTATTATGCGATGGCCACTATTATGCGATGGCAAGCTACCTATTATGCGATAACAAGTTTAATTTGCGGATTTTGCAATATTCTTAGATTCAAGTGTGGTCACTTCTAGAGCAATAACCTGGAATGCCTCACAGTTAATAACACTATTAATAATAAAATAAATATATTGCACAAGAGCCAAGGACTGTTAATAACTATTAACAATGGAAACATAGCATTACTATGTATACCATAACAACACTATTATATATACCATAACACTATTAATAATGGAAGCGCATAACACTATTATATATCCTGTCTGTCTGTCTGTATAATGTGTTTTAACAAAGAACTGTCAAAAGCTACATATCATTTTAGCAGGTGAACTTAATATTAATTAACTTACGACACTATACAAGGCTATACAGCACTATACGATGTTATACAAGACTGTATACAACACTATATAAGGCTATACGACACTATACTGGGTTATACAAGACTATACGA
Organism: Paramuricea clavata; assembly: GCA_902702795.2. Classification (NCBI taxonomy): domain Eukaryota; kingdom Metazoa; phylum Cnidaria; class Anthozoa; order Malacalcyonacea; family Plexauridae; genus Paramuricea; species Paramuricea clavata. Next base: position 1,691 of record CACRXK020015972.1, on the reverse strand, counting down.
CACTTTACAAGAGTATACAACACTATACGACACTACACAATAATATACAAGGCTATACGACACTATATAACATTATACAAGACTATATAACAATATATAGAGGCTATACGACACTAGACAACGTTATACAAGACTATACAACAATATTTAAAAAACTCATTAATAATTCATGAAGAAAACACAAAGAAAAATCATAAGCGTGTCGTATCTTAATATGTGATACAGATTCATGTTGATTTACATAAACTTTAACTTTGATTTTCTCGGCTTAGACAACGTTTATTTTTATAATTACTTCGCCAATGTACTCATAAGATGAGTCTTTTTTTTAAGTTGTTTACAACATTCGCGTCCGTGTTGTATCAGATATACAAACTCTCGCCTTCGGCTCGAGTTTGTATATCTGATACAACACGGCCGCTCATGTTGTAAACATTACGAATAATATAAAAAGATACATTTTTCAATATCTTCTGTTTCTAAACGTTCTAGAAACTGTATCTTCTAGGAACTTTTATCGTTTCATTATTTTCAAGGCTCAATACTGGGGCCACTTCTATTTCTTTTATATATATAAACGATATTCAGAACTGTTGCAATCTAGTCTCCAATATATTATTTGCAGATGATACAAATATTTTCTATAGTCATTCTTGCTTAAAAGAGTTGAACTTAATCATGCAAGATGAAATAAATTAGCTGACTGGATTGGAAACAATAAACTATCATTGAATACAGCTAAAACAAAACTTATCTTGTTTAGATCATCAAACAGACTAAACATGACATCACAATTTCGATAAACAAACAGCCAATATAAAACAAGTTTAATAAAAACACAACATTTCTAGGTGTTATTATTGATGAACACTTAACTCGGAATGATCATATTGATTCAATTACGAAAAAAGTTATAAAATCGGCGGGAATAATACTATCTAAAATTCGACACTTTACAAATTTAAACACACTAAAATGGTCTATTACGCTTTAGTTTATCCTTATTTGATGATATACAAAAACTTAATTTGAGGAAATACCTATAAAACACGGCTATAAAAAATAGCAGATGTGCCAACGTAAAAAACCCCCACGACATTTCCAATTGGCTTAGAGCGAATAAAATACGGTGGTGCAAAACCTTAGTACTAACCTGGTTCTTTCTCAGGTCGACTCAACTGGCGTTCAGCATCTTCAACATTACATTCGTCTTGTGGTTCTCTTTTGTCATTCTGAGCGAGTCCCTTATCATCCTCCAGTACAACACCTTGTACTTCATCTTGACTATATGTATCAACATTCACCTGAAGGGAAAATGTTTTCTTAAAAATCATTAGAGTAATGACAGTGGGGGAGTGCTAATCATCATGCCGTGCAAATAAACATCTTATTCATTGGTAGTCGACTGATCAAAGAATGAAAGTAACCAACCGTTTGCCTTCTGGAATCACTTAAGGTCATTCTTATTCCAGCTTGTCCACATTATGGGAATTTAAAATATTTTAATACTTTTAGAAGGAGATTTTAAAATAAATGCCTACCTGGCTGCGCTTTATGAGAAATGAAAATGTTTTGAATTTGCTGTTTTGTGACAAGGTGATAAATCGGTATCGCCACCGTACGTGAATCAAGAAGGCAAACAGTTGAACATTTTAATCAGTCCAATATCAACATGTAGAAACAATACAACC
>CACRXK020015971.1:0-11757 GCA_902702795.2 Paramuricea clavata | reverse complement strand
CACAGTCCACACTGTCCACACTTAGATAGAAGAGTCCACAGTCCACACTGTCCACACTTAGTTAAAACAGTCCACACTGTCCACACTGTCCACACTTTGTTAGAAAAGTCCACACAGTCCACACTGTCCACACTTAGGTAGAACAGTCCACAGTCCACACTGTCCACAGTTAGATTGAAAAGTCCACACAGTCCACACTGTCCACACTTAGATAGAACAGTCCACAGTCCACACTGTCCACAGTTAGTTTGAAAAGTCCACAGTCCACACCGTCCACACTTAGTTAAAACAGTCCACACTGTCCACACTGTCCACACTTAGTTAGAAAAGTCCACACAGTCCACACTGTCCACACTTAGATAGAACAGTCCACAATCCACACTGTCCACACTTAGATAGAACAGTCCACACTGTCCACACTTAGTTAAAACAGTCCACACTGTCCACACTGTCCACACTTAGTTAGAAAAGTCCACACATTCCACACTGTCCACACTTAGATAGAACAGTCCACAGTCCACACTGTCCACAGTTAGTTTGAAAAGTCCACAGTCCACACTGTCCACACTTAGTTAGAAAAGTCCACACTGTCCACACTTAGATAGAAGAGTCCACAGTCCACACTTGTCCACACTTAGTTAGAAAAGTCCACACTGTCCACACTTAGATAGAACAGTCCACAGTCCACACTGTCCACAGTTAGTTAGAAAAGTCCACAGTCCACACTGTCCACACTTAGTTAGAAAAGTCCACAGTCCACACTGTCGACACTTAGTTAGAAAAGTCCACACTGTCCACACTTAGTTAGAAAAGTCCACAGTCCACACCGTCCACACTTAGTTATAAAAGTCCACAGTCCACACTGTCCACACTTAGTTAGAGAATTTGAGAAAGAGAACGAAGTCGGACGACGACGACGTGTTAACAATTTTTAGGATGTTAGGGTTTGTAATCCAAGTGAGAATATATACATTTAAGACCTAACCAGGAACGACTGCGATACATGCAGCACAAGGTCCTCTGGTAGGAATTGAATCTACGGCCCTGCGATTCCGGTGGAGCGCTCTAACCAACCTCGTTCCCAGGCTCTTTCCTCTTGTGAAGCAAAGACCCTGGTCGGAGCTGGTCACGTGAACCCCCAGATTTTGAGGGTAAATTGAATTTGATCTCAGGGAGGGCAGTAGAGGAGTCTGTTTGTTGCGTTATGAAAATTGCAACTTTATGTGTTATAATTTCGGGTGATAAAAATGTAATTTGCAACAAGAGAATTTGAAAGGAACTGTTCTAAATTCGTACCGATCATGACAAGACTTCCTGCTATACTGAATGTCATCAATAGTAAGTGTTGCGTTACATTTCAAATCTAGAGCAATATGTCTATAAACAGTTTTAGAATCAATAGGATGGACATTCAATGTGTATTTGGCTTGCGTCCAAATGTGTCACGTTTAAGATCGGCAAGGCGCTAGTCCTACGACCTATACACAGTCGCTTTTGAGACATCTGTTTAACAAAATTTGTGCCGTGGTCATTCTTCTGCCTTCGTTCACAACGAATAGTTTACCAAAATTCGTTGAGAACTTCGTTGCGAACGAAGGCAGAAGGTCAACAACGGGGTATAGTTTCATGACTCGCCTTTTTTTCTGGGTTAGGGCAAGAATTAATGTCAGTATTCATAAACAGCGACACATAGCACGCTGAGCAACCACCAGTGACGTCCAACTCTAATGCGCAAGATAATGCGGCGGTGCAGACGGCAAAAATGTTTCCAAGTTTTGTCTTCGTACTTCGTTGTCTTGCTCAAACTCTCTATATATACAAGTCCACGCGCTGTAAAACTTGCTCATTTTTGTTCCTATACGGTAGGATTATAAAGTTTCGACTCTATACCTTAGAACTTATTAAAGGGTCGTATACATTACTGAACTCGTCCGGCAATGCTGTTTGACCAAATAAAACTGTGTGGAAAAGAAACGGTAGACCAAATAAGTATCACGTTTTAAGGATTTTAAAGCAAATATACCAGGAGAAAATTGACTGGCTTTTGAAAACTAAAAAATCGTGCCGTGCCATCAGTCATCAAGATGTATCCAATCATTATTTATTTATTATATTTCTTAAAAACATCTTTAAACACGGTGATTAATCAACCAGTATTAAAATATTTACAGATCGAAAGGTTGCTTTTCATTAGGCCGTGATGCACACAAACTACAACTATCCCTCTCTCCCCCCCCCCCAGTGAACCCCTCCCAAAAAATGTAAAAGATACAGTTACTATTTATTTAACTGGCACTTTGGTTCCAGACTTTAGCAGCAGCATATCTGAATGTTCTTTTCAAAGAATTAGTGTTTGGTTTCGCTAGTACAAGGCTTGCTATTGTTGCTTCTTAAGTCGTATCGTTCAGAATTGGACATTGTAAACATGTTCGAAATGTTTTCAGGGCATTGGCATGCAAGAGCCTTTGATACACATCTTAATTGCTGCTCACTTCGCCTTTCTTCTAACGTTTTCCAAGGGAGCGTACTTCGTATGAGTTGCCTGAAATAACCCTTGCCGCTCGGTTTAGGAGTCTCTGTAACATCCCTGTTAAGGTTTTGCCACAGTTACCCCAAACCATTAAACAGTAATCCAAATGTGGTTGAACTAAAGCTTGATAGAGATAGGTAAGCGTTCCAATTGAAACAAATGGTTTAACTCGGCGTGACATGCCAACGCCTTTTGAAACTTTTTTACTGATGCTCTCAACATATCAAAAATAAAAGAGGGCCAAAGTTTGATCCCTGTGGATCCCTGCAATTTAACTTCCGAGGGGAAGATGTTGCTCTATTTACCTCACAGTATTGTTCCCTGTTAAGCAATTTTTTACAAGGATAGCATGATCGACTGTGTCGAATGCCTTGCATAAATCAAGAAAAAGCACCCCGTTTATCCTACCAGCATCCATATTCAGTAGCCACGAATCAGTATTATATAAAAGAGCAGATGTAGCGGAATAACCTTTGCGAAAACCTGACTGACGTGAACTTAAAATCTTATTTTCTTCCAGAAATAGATTGAGTTGCTCGCAGACAAGTTTCTCAAATTAATTTTGCAATAACTAAAAGTATAGAAATAGGCCGGTAGTTACCCCGCGCTTTCTTATTTCCAGATTTATATATTGGAGAAATCCTTGCCGTTTTAAGATCGTCTGGGAAAATGCAATTATTTAGAGAAGTATTGAAAATAAGTGCCAAAAAGGGGGGGGGGGGGACTACGTCTTTTGAATCTCTTAAAAGTTTGGCCTGAATATTAGCTGGTCCTGTGGATTTTGACACATTTATTTTACCAATTTCATTAACCACACCTTGAACATGGATGCTTTTAAAATTAACTGGTTTTGAGTTGTAAATTTCATATATCTTTCAAAACTCACACTGGATTCAGCAATCTGACTTGATAAAGTCGATCCAATGCCAGCGAAATAACCACTAAATAAATTTGCTATATTGAATCTTCTACAAACAAACTAATGATGGAATCTTGCTATATTGGAATATCTTGCTATATTGGAATCTTCTAATAATGAATCATCTAATGATGAATCATCATACTAATGATGAAACGCCAACTTTCAACACACATATATATATATATATATATATATATATATATATATATATATATATATATATATATATATATATATATATATATATATATATATATATTTATAGACCTGGAGCGAGGCGGATTCGGCAAAATATTACCCGAAGTGATGATGGGTAATATTTCGCCGAATCCCCCGAGCGGAAGGTCTATAAATGATATATTATACCGAAAATTAAAAGCCTCCAAGTTGAGAATTAAAAACTTAACACATTACACATACCTTCGGCTTCGTGAATACGATTTTTATTTTAGGATTAACGCCGTCAATGCCGTTTTAGTACTTTTGGTCGTGTTTTTAGAATGTCTTTCGTCTAAAATTCTGGCAATTTCTAAATCTTCTTCCGATGCAGAATCATGGCTGGCCATTTTGAATTAAATAAATAACAATTTCCCGCTTTTTTCTCCACACGTCAGTCTCGTGAGTTGCGTGGCTTCCACGATTTTAAATATCCACCGCTGTACCGGTGAATACGAGGTGGGCGCTGGTCAAAAGGACTGCAGAAATTAATATCCACCGCTCTACCGGTGAATAGGATGTGGGCGCTGGTCAAAAGGACGGCAGAAACTAATATCTACGAGTAGATGTTGGAATACGACGATATATTTCATCCTCACGTGGGCAAAATGGAGCATTTTAATTGGACGTTTTGAATTTGAGGTACAATATATATATATATATATATATATATATATATATATATATATATATATATATATATATATATATATATATATATATATATATATATATATATACCAACTTACAGGAAAATATATTTATTAAAGATCAAAAGCTGGTGATAATTGCACCTTTATTAAATGTAGATGTAAAATAACAATAACAAATTGTACAAATTTCAAACAGGACCATTCATTATTTACATCAAGCTGAAATTCAGGACACGGATTCTAGGAACTTTATACTTAGATTGCGTTGATCGAGTTACTTACTTTGAATATTTAGAAAACGGAATTATTTAATAAAAGAACGTGAATTGAAAAGTCTAATATCACTCAAGTTAGAATGAATGAAATCCATATTTTTTCTGCAAAATAATTCAATTAAAAACTACCGAGACAGCCAAATTAATATACAACCCTCCAACACTGAATCCAAGTAACCTACACCCTATATATAGGCTATATGCTTGTTTTTAAGACTGTCTTTCAAAGAGTAGAAAATAGCGGCGCACGCGTGCGGGGAAAAAGGCGCTAAAATTAGAAAGACACTAGTGGAAGTGACCGGGCTTAGATACTTTGCAAGCGCACCAAATTATCATGCGCCGTTATTTTCGTATTTTCAACCCAATGAGAGACAGAGTTAAACCAACGTCTACCTACACCCGTTGATATAATTAATGAATAGTTTAATTGTACATCATTAAAACTCAACTAACAGTCTTCTAACAGTCAGTAACTTTAACAGTCTATCTGTTTTTCACGGTTGGCGTATACAGTTTTTTGAAGTTTGTACAAATCTACTTCAATTAAGGTTGTCCCAGAGCAAAGTGGAAAAGTCGAATACAAGCGCGAAAGGCTTCCAAGGAATCGCTAAAAATTAATGACTTTTTTAACAATTCCCAGCAAGCCTTTCGCGCTCATATATATATATATATATATATATATATATATATATATATATATATATATATATATATATATATATATATATATTATATATATATATATATATATATATATATATATATATATATATATATATATATATATATATATATAGCTTAAGATTTTGGTTTACGAAACACAAACAGTGCTCAATACCATATAGATAGAGCGTAATATAGTTTTTTCGTTTTACCTCAAAAAACCACAACAGTCTGTTTCATCCGTATAGGAATCATGCCACAACCACAACAGTCTGTTTCATCCGTATACGGATGAAACAGACTGTTGTGGTTTTTTGAGGTAAAACGAAAAAACTATATATATATATATATATTTGAAGAATATAAAGAATAAAATGATCGTGTTACCATGACAACCACTTCGCATACTTTGTGTTTGGAAAATATATTTGTGTTGCTTACAAAGAGATGGGTTTCTGCATGTGTGTATTTGTAGTTATATCCTGCTGACAGACAAACGACAAACACATAATGCACATACAGTATACATGCATATACATACATACAAAATTACTGCATGCGATGTTCCCCAAGGATCAATTTTCGTCTAATGCTCTTTCTATAATCTACATAAACGTTCCGCATGCGAAACTGCTTAGAAACAACACAAGCAAACACAAAATGAAGTACATTGTTATTGGATCCCAACAAAGAATAGAACAGATATCCAACATCTCATGCACTTGTAGTGATTGGAGACCACACAATAAAAAGAGTGGCGGGAAATTGTTATTGGATCCCAACAAAGAATAGAACAGATATCCAACATCTCATGCACTTGTAGTGATTGGAGACCACACAATAAAAAGAGTGGCGGGAAAAAGATTTTATATAGTTATTGATGAACCACTAAAATGGCAAAAACACCTTGACAAGAAAATTTCAGAAAGCATTGCTCTACTCAAAAAATGTCGTAGCACAAAACGTGCCATTGACGATGTACAATTCACTCGTTCTTCCTGCACACATTACTTCTCTGTTCCATGTTCTATGACACGATGACAACGCCTCTCACACGAACAATTTCCTCGTCGTTTGAAGCCTATCGCAACTTATTCACCTTATTTTGTTCTCTAGCTTGTATAATTAAAATTCAACCATTCTCGGAATCACAAAATGACTTCCTTTAGGACCACTTTCGTCACTTTCAAAAATTGTGAGTTTTATGCAACATATGCGAGAATTTGAAAACAGTTTTTTTCAAACTCAACCTTTACCGATAAAAGGCAGTTTAGTTTTAAGAACATTTTAAAACGTTTTGGGAAGCGTTTGTGGTCGAATTTACTACATTGAAGCTTATACAATAAAGCTAGCCCTGGCTGAAGTTTGGACAATTAAGCGCCCAAAATACAAGAACCACTTCAGACTGACAAATGAAACTGGTTCTTAAAAAACCTTACAATAAACTAAACGTTTAGCTGAATTAGTAAGCAGTTAGGTAATAGGAAGAAAACAAATCTTGCTAGCGGCATTCATTCATTTTATCAAAACAGCAATCAATTCACAACGTAATTCAACTTGCATAACTATGTTAAAAAAACTTACATCATGGTGGCCCTTTGATGGGTATAAAATATATACTACACGTATGCATCAACCATATTAACATAAACAGTAAAAACAAATGACAATGTCCAGTACAAAAGTGAAGAAGTAAGGAATCTAACTAAATTTTGTGACATCAGTAAATTTCCAGTTGCTAGGTATTTCAATTTCGTGAGGTTTCTAAAAAGTTGTTTCAGATAACCAGCATTTCCAATAAGTTTATATAGTCCACTGGTATTTCTAGCCCTTTGCTTCCCCTTCATTGTATACTCCCACTGCATTTAGCCTCAAGCTCAGCATAGTTCACTAAAGTGGACTATGGTGTAGCCATCTTCATCTTTATCTACCACAACATATTTGTCATATTCATTGTCGGGTTCCTCTTCACAAGTCAGTATCTCACCAATGTAAACAGTTGAAGTTTAAAAATATACATTGCCAGCATGAAAACCACGGATGCTTGCCTCTACATAAATTCCATACTCATTTTCCATTCTTGCAGAGAAATGTCGATATTTTAGTATATTTTCTTTGAAAACTAACACGAAGTATCCAAAATGGCGGAACGGTTCTGACAAGAGCGTCTGACTCGTACGCAGTCGTCTGTCGTTCATGGTATTCACATGATTACATTGTTTTCCAATCCAGCGCCATTGTAGCTAGTTTGTAACTGTTTATGCAAATGAATCGTACATTATTCGATTGTGGTATCAAAATGTCAGTAGAACTGAAAGAAGGACGACTTTACGATATCACAAAAACATTAAGAAAGTCAGTTGAACTGAGCAGTAATTCTTTGAAACGCAACATCAGTTAAAAATCGTTTACAGGAGAGCAGTATCTTTTAAGATACTGCTCTCCTGTAAACGAATTTTCACAGATGTTCAAAACATTCAAAACATTCACGTGCGCCTAAAACATGAAATTCAGTCTGCTGCTGGACTGGTAACACTCATCGCAGTTTAAGCCAAGGACCATCTGGAGTGTTGCAGACAGATTCATTAGAAAATCTTGACAATCGTTAATCTGAATCAGACAAAAAATTCAATATTAATGGCCAGTCAGGACAAGGCCACAACAACAGGAAAAGCGAAGAGGAAGTGCTAAACGGAACTCATACAAAAAACTCTTAACTGTTTCGATCAAATCAAAACCAAGGACCACCAAGGGCAAGGTGGGCAAATTTTTAGCAGTTGCAAAGGAAAGGGGAATCAGCAAATCCCTAGTGATAAAATGGAACAAAGAAAGAGACCGATTACAAGAACAACTAGTTCTCAACAAATAAAGGAAAAACACGGGCCCAACCACAGCTGTTCGGCGAAGGCGGAGATTTACTGATAATCGATGACATATGGAAATCAAAACATATGGAAAAGTACCCTCGGGCATCAAAACTTCTGGTATCAGAATTTAAACTCAGTAGAGAAGCAGGCAGCAAAGTTTCTGAACTTTGGCTTACGAAAACAATGAAATCTAAAATCCAAATGTGCTACGGCGAGGCAGCAGAAACGTTTAAAGGCAGTCACAACTGGTTTTGGCGATTCAAGAAAAGACATGGCATTGTGCTCAGACGTCGCACAAACAAAAAGAAAGATTATGCAGATGATGGTAGGATTACTATACAGAGGTTTCACAGGAATTTAAGGAAATCGTTAAAAACACATAGGAGAAGAAACAGGTCTTCTATTGATCCAAAATATGGACGATGGCTACCCAACATTGTAACATTGATCAGGTGCCCCTTCCATTTGTAACTGGGCAAGAAACAACTAATGACACATTAGGTAGCAAGCAGGTATGGGTGTCACAGCCATCATATGGCTTAGATAAAAGCAAGCTACCCCACAACTTTGTATACGTGCCAAATTAAAGGTGAACAAAATGTCAAGCCAGCTGTCGTATTCAGGAGAAAGTGGAATTTAAATTAAGTATCTTTGAGAAAATATAGTATGACAAGGGAGTTGATGTGTTTTACCAGCTATCTGCCTGGATTGATACAGAGGTAAATATGCAGTGGGCTAAACAAACACTTGTTCCTGGGATTGGATATGACAAAGATGGCAAGCTTGTATTTGTTGATAATGTTGGTTTTCAGCAAAGAAAGACATTTCATGACCAAGCATGCAGAAATGAAATCAATGCATCAGTGTACATGCTTCCTGAAAATCAAACGGATAAGATCCAGCCAGTCGATGTAGAATGTGGAAAAATGATGAAAGTAAAAATAGAAGCAGAAATGGAAAGATGGTTGCAGGAGGGACAAAATCTGAAAAATGACATGACAAACTCTCAGACAGAGACAGAAGGATCCTTATGACTAAGTGGACAACAGAGGCATGGAGGGAGCTAAGTAAAAATAAAGAATTTTGTAGACGATTGTTTGAAAAAACTGGCTTGTTGTTAACAGCTGACGGTTCAAATGATGATAAGATCTGCGCAAAGACAAGTTACATTTATATGACTGTTTGTTGACAGTTGAGGGATCAAATGACGATAAATTTTGCCCCCAAGGGCTAGACAATTACCAATTCTAGTCAAAGACAAGTTACATTTATAGTTTATATAATTAACAGTTAAATTACAGTTCATTCACTAGTTTCATTGTATATAATAAGAGGTTTCAAACTCTAAACCAAGAACAATTGTTTTTGACTGGAATTAAGAACCAGTTAAGAACCACTTCAGCCTGATTATTTCTATGTACCCGTTATATAAGAACCACTTCAGCCTGAAGTCAAAATTCATTGGTTTTTTTATGCAGGGCTTTACTGTATTACGTATGATAACATATCTAGCATATACGATATATGTTTGGGAAATTGATAATTTTGTAATTAGCCTGCGTAGCGGCTCTCTGCGGGCAGGGCTTTTTTTAAGGATTTTCACGTGGGGGGGGGGGGATTTTTTGAAAAGGAACCATTCTGTGAGATAATATATTGGAGGGGGATGGAAATGGCTGAAGGCCACGTGTGTGGCCAACATACCACGCATGGGGGCGTACTCCCCCATTTCCTGCATTCTGGGCATCCACATTTGCTCCAAAATCTATGTTAACTATACTTGTATTTGAAATAAAAGAAGGAAAAATGCACAAAAAGTGAAAAAAAATATTAACCATAATTTATCATTACTTATTAGAGATGGAATGGTCACGTGTGTGGGGGCATACTCCCCCAGAAATTTTTTAAAATTTGAAGCACGGGAATGCCATTTCCTGCATTCTGAGCATTCAAATTTGCTCTAAAATTTATGCTAGCTATACTTGTGTTTGAAATAAAAGAAGGAAAAAACGAACAAAAAGTTAAAAAAAGAATATTAACCGTAATTTATAATTACTTATTAGAGGGGGATACCAATGGCCGAAGGCCACGTGTGTGGGGGCATAATCCTCAGAAAATTTTTGAAATTTGAAACCTGGAAATGCTATTTCCTGCATTCTGAGCATCCAAAAAATGAAATAATTATTAACAATAATTTATCATTACTTAGTGGTAGAAAAACGTAACAATTTAAATCGATTTTGTTAAACAAGGACAAAGGATAAAGCCTAAAACTTACTTTCCGTTTATCTATTTGTTATTTTTCGCTGGTTTGTTTGTATAAATTTAGGAAAAAGGCCCTGCTGCGGGGCGCCGTTCCGCGCGTAAGTCAGGGGGAGGGGAGGGTACTAATTCCGCCCGGCTATTTACACTCGGGGAAAAGTAAGCATTAGCAAAGTCTAAAGAGGCGTCATAGTGGTGTATGTCACTGAGCTATGATATTACTGGAGGACGTGCTCCTATCTTTCCGTCAGTCAAACGAGTGTCATATTTGCTGACGCCAATTGGTTCCTCTGGCTCATGGCAATTACTACTGACCAACTGCGTTCCTACGCTTGAAATAAAATCTATCACTCCCCTGGTTTTTGTACAAATTTCGATCATTTCGAATTTCGACTAAAAATCTTTGTATTTTTGCAGATGAGGAAAAAGAGTGATAGTTTTAGTTAATTTTTGATCTGCTTGTAGATAAAAAACTTTACTCGAAAGGAATAATATTTCTTGTTTCAGGTAAGATTCACGAAATTTTTTTTTTAAATTCTAGCCTCCCAAAGTTTGGGCTGCTTGGCAACTTAACTTGCCATTTCGATGAAAAAGCATAAATACAATGTGTCAAAAACTACTGTTCTAAACAGCAAATGTATAATATTGCTAGTTTCAACAATATCATAGTAGTTTTGTAATTTACACTTTTGTAATTTTAAGCAAGTTGTTCTTTATATATTATTCAAATTCATTCTCATATTATTAATCTCATATCTTGGGTTCAAAATCCTTTTCCGGACTTGTTTTGTTTTATATTATTTTGAACTTGTTGCTTGGTTTTAAATTTATTATTTATTTTAAATTTATTATCAGTATTTTTTTTAGGATGCATGTGCACAATCTATCTTTTTCAGTACCCTACCAGCTGCCACTCTGGCACTCTCGAAAAATTAAGCATTTAAACCTTCAATTACACTGTAAGTGATTAAAGCTAGGGCACTGTGCCCTACTTTGTTATCTTACTCAGTCCAATGCCAGACGATTTTAATGTCATGGGGAAACTGCTGGCACTTGATTGCTTAATAATTTTAAGTCTATTAAACATAATTTTTATTATTTGTATATCAACCCCCTGATATCCTGTCATTCATTTTGCAGGTGTAATCATTCACAGATACCACAAGAAATATCACATTGGATCAAAATGCTGAACAGCCAAAGCAAAATCATACCTATCTGGCTACAAACTTATCTGGATATTTTAGCTCACTGCTCAAAAAATTAATTATTTCTAATAATTGATAATTACCTCGGGTCGGTACGACACCGAGGTCATAAATTCGGCTTCTATTTTTTTCCATTTTGTGTCGAGCCGCGCGCGTAGTCGAAG